>JAEIFV010001845.1:0-15168 GCA_018904265.1 Lordiphosa collinella | reverse complement strand
AATTAGTTGCTAGATCTAGCAATTTTCAAAGTGGAAATGCTTAAGTTGCCTTTTACACTTGTCATATATCTCAAAAAAGTAGGTAGTCAAATTTTTTAGAGAATCACTGATGAGCCATTACACCTTTAATGCCAGAGGCTCTTGAACTAGTTATTCTTGGCTAGTTCATTGAATTTAGTACTGGTTCAACAATTTTTGACCGACAACCCAACAGAAGAATCGAAGAATTGTTTATGTGAGAATGGATGACAATCAAATAAATGCGCTAACATTAATGGTTGCGGTTTTGCCTGACGATGATTTGGATGATCCAGCTCCAAGCAGAAGACGACATTAGAAAAAGCGTTCCATATGGAGTCGAAATTGGCTTTTGCGTCGCTGTGAAGGTAGGGACATGGGGTAACTTGACTTAACCCTCTACTGCATGAGCACAGAAATAATAAAGAAAAAAAATTTTTTAGAGTAAATATGTGTTTATTTTGGTAAAGATAATATATGTTTGGACATATTTTTTTTTAGGGTGGCATAGTTTGGGGGGAAAAAATTGAGCCATATATGGCGTGCTATGCATTTAGCGCATTTCAGAGTTTGCCATGGCTTTCTGTGCAATAAGGTTGGTAAAACAGTTTCTGTTGTCATTATATCATAGAAATACATGGCATTTCTCACAAAAAAGTGTATGAGCGGAAAGAACAATTGTTTTAGCAGAGTAGCCTTTGCTTTTTCTAAATGGTAAAATGCCCAATATTGTCTACCCGAACAAAATTCAAGGGAATTTCCTGGTAATTGATTACGGATTTTGTCCAGCACCGGTCGAATCTTGAATAGCTTTGTAAACCCGGCTTCACCTGCCAACTTCATATCGTCATTATTGTTGAAGTGCGATAAATATTAGCGGGGCCTATTTATATCAACTTGAAGTGCATATAGATTTGACTGATCAACCAAGAAATTCATTAGATCGTCGTTAAAAAAATAAAAAAGTCTGCCGGTGTCTCCACTTCATTGATACAAGTTGGAAGATTGATAGTTCCTTCAAATGGAAAGTTCTCATCCGAATACGGTGGCAAGTGACCAGCTTTCCATATCGGTGCTCCTGTCTTTTTTTGGCATTGTCTTTGGCTTTGCTTTCGAAGTGCACGGCCTTTCACAGCTGTCATCGGAACTACTCTCTTCGGTCTCCGAAATATAAACATCTTCCTCTCGGAATTTTTTATTTCCAACAACTTCGTCTTCGGAATCGGGTGTGTTGTCGTCTTCACTTAGAAGCGGATTATCGATTTCGTCCACGTATTGCAAATTACCGTAAAATGATTGTGCATTCATTTCTAAAAAATTTCATATGTACATCGAATATATCATGCACGCGTTACTGCATGTACAGCCATATATGGCTTCCGCAGTTTTTTTGCATAAAATAGTACATGTGATGCCATATACTCAAATTATATTTTTTTATGAAAGAAAACTTTATATTCTGTTAGAATAAAAATACTCTTCAGCGATAAAAGTGTTTTTTAGTGGAGCAAATTAAATCTTAAATTCAGCAAAATTCACTTTCGTTCATCTGTTTGAGACGCTTGCACAAAACTGATTGAAACTTGCGATAAGGCAACAAAAAAATGCTCTGAGCATAGAATTCCAACAGAAAATAGTCCAAAGAAAATAACTGATAACAAACGGTTCAGCGTATGTACCGTTTTATACCAAAAAAAATTATTGAAAGTGAGAAGCCATATATGGCTTTGCATGCGGTCCAGTACGAGGGCGACGAAACCTTCAGAAAATTGAATCGAGTGAACAAATGTATTTTCCACAAGTTGCATGAGTTTGTGAGACCTCAGATTGAAAAGCAGGATTCATTCTTAAGAGAGGCTATTCCCTCACAAGACCTAAAATTGAAAAAGAGGATACATTCTTAAGAGAAGCTACTCCCTCACAAGAACGATAAACAAATAAATAACAAATAATATTACAAAGATTTTGAAGAAAATATTCCTAAATTCCCGGATGATGCAGTTTTACCTGGCGGTACAACGAATGTGCCATTTGTTATAGTTGCCGATGATGCATTCAAATTAACTACTCGAATAATAAGGCAACATCGACAACGGATATGCACTAGTAACAAGGTGTTTAACTACGTGTAGACGTGTAGTTATGAATTAATTTGGCTTTTTAGTAAACTGATTCAGAATTCTGTTGACAACAATAGATCTCAGATCTCAATTGTTTCAGGAATCTACAAATATTAGAGGTGTTCATTAAGTGTTGTATCATTGGATATGTGCAACTTTGCAGCAGAGCTCATCGTGAACACCCAATTGTACGATTTGAGTGTTGTAAGTCTTGTTAGTTAACGCAATCAGCTGTTCGCTATCGTTATCGCTGAGTTTGTTATTGTGAGTGTAGTTTGAGTTGCTGCTAAAAATATAAATTTAAAAATGCCATTTAAAAAGCTTGAAAGCATCAATTCTGGAATGGAGAGCATCCCAAGCAATTCACGAAATTGATGCAATTGAAAGTATATATGTTGGGGAATGCATTATGTGGTAATTTAAGTACAATAGGTAATATTTATTGCAGGTGTAGCTGACCATGTTGTGGCCGCTTCTGAATTTGACGAAATTATGGATGATTTTGTTGATGATGCAATTTGCATTTATGCGAGCCGCAGAGGCGACATAGCAAATGTGCCAAAGTCCGTTAGTTGGCGGGATGTTTTGATTTAGCACATAAGGCATTAAATTATACCAAAAAATACCAGAAAATTTTGCAACACTTGTCACGCTTTTAGTGTTGTCTAACACAATAATATTGATTTGCACTTGCAACGATTTTTGTAGTCATGGGTCGGGGTCTAGCATAAAGTGCAAACTTGACTTAGTACAAATTGTTGTTGGAGCGGCTTGCACAATGTGCTATGTGCATTGATACAACACTAAATGAACACCCCAAATATATTATCTGCCATGCAGATTCTGCAACGGCTTTTTAATCACACTTTTGGCGGAAAACGGTCCAAAAACCGCGAAAATTGCAAAATTTAAGTTTTTGCTAAAACTTTGGGAAATTGATCTTGCCCGGGAAGGTTTCCAAGTAGAAGAAACCGCAAAATTTGCAAAATGTTCGTTTGTTATAAAACTTTTGAGAATATTTGGACGCTTGCACGTAAAGAATTCTGATTTGAGGAAATGGGCGGGAAATAGTCTAAAAACCCGCGATAATTAAAGAACTATACCGTTCATCCGATTGCGATGAAATTTTGATCAAGCGTTATACGCTATAACCGTCATTCGATTGCAATCATACTTTGGGGAATGAATTAAACGCTTGCTCGGAAGGGTTTTTTTAAGTTGAAGAAATTTGCAGAAAATTGTCCAAAAACCGCGAAAATGAAAAAAATTTGCGGTTTCGGGTAAATCTTTGGATAGTGGTTCGACGATTGCCTGGAAAAGTTTTCAAGTTGAAGAAATGGGCAGAAAATGGTCCAAGATCCGCGAAATTTGCAAAATGTTCGATTTTGATGAAGCTTTTAGGAATGAAATTGAAAAATTGCCCGCAAAATTGAAATTAAAGAAATGGGCAGGAAATGGATATAAAATCTCTAAATTTCAAAAACTATACCGTTCATCCGATTGCCATTAAACTTTGATCAACGCTTGCCCGCGAAGGTTTTTAAGGTCCAAAATCGCGAAATTTGCAAAAATAACCTTATGAGTATATATGAAAGCGCTTAGTGCTTATATTACAATGCCGGAGTTGGTAAATAGAAGTTGTAGATTACACGGTCGAAAATATTGCGAAATTTGTAAATTTTTGATTTGAGCCTAGATTATTGTGAAGATTTGATAGATGGCAATTGTAGAAAAATAAATAGGGGATAAACAAAGCGGTAAAAAAGTCACGAAATTTGAGAAATTTGAAGATTCTAAGAAGTACGATGCTTATCCGAGAAGCCAATACTGACTCGGATCACTACCTTGTTTCCGAGGAGCCAAAGCATGTACGCACGCGGCTCAGTGTGGCACAAGCAGCACGCTCTAGTACACGTCGAAAGCTGGACGTTGAGGAGCTGCAATCACAACGGACCTCCGAACCTCCATTTGCTTAAGGAAATTTCACCTTACCCTTCAGGTATAAGTGAACAGTGGAAACTCCGTGAGAACGGTTGCCAAGGAGACTCTCGGTTATGCCGAGCACTTCTGAAAACAGTCATGGTACGATGATGAGTGCCACCGCGCTACTGCAGAGAAAGACGCTGCCTACACTCAGAAAAAACCCGTTAATTTTGTACTTGAATTAAGTACAAACGGTGTCGATGGTACAAAACAAAAAAAAGTACAAAATTCTTGGATCAAGTACGATTTTTTTAATCCCAAAATACTTGATTTAAGACTGTTTCGGGATATATTAGGTACATTTCGAATTATTTTAAAATATTTTTGATCATACTTTTAGGTTTTAATAGCTTTAAGTCAAGCCCGATTAACTCTCAAAAAAAGTACATAATGATCTTTCTTAAATTCGAGTAATTTCTAATGTCAGTCTAAAAACATTACAAAAAGAAAACATGAGAATTTCAAACAAGTACAAAATGTTCTTGGTTTGAGTCCATTCCCAAGTTCTCCTAAAACGAGTTCTCTGTATTGAACCAAAGATGGCTGGAAATATCCATGGGTCATAAGTAAACCTCTTTGGTGGAACTATTGTAGGTCAGAAATTAACCATCAACCATCATAACAAAACAGTTAGAATCATTTGGGAATTTTAAGAACACACTAAAAATATTTACATTTTGTTGCACACTTTTCGGATCTAGCATTATAAGTCAATTTTATACTCAATTTAGCATATTTTGTACTTCAAATTACTGTAAATACAAAATGTTCTTGATTTAAGAACATTTGTTCTCATTTCAATAATAATAGCTCTTGTTTCTCGATTTTAGTATGTTTCGTACTCAATTTAAGTAAAGCCAATAACGAATCATACTTGAATTCTTAAGTACAAAACGGGTTAAGTTCAATCCCGTTTCATTTAAAACGCGTTTCAGAGTGTACAGGAGAACTCTGCAGTCGGGAGCAACGCGAGCTGTCAAAGAGTGATATCGAAAGAAAAGGAGAGAGGAGAAGCGCCTTTTCAGAAGGAAAAAGAATGAGCAGGAGAGGCGTATGCGTGAGGAAGTCGAAAGCCTGTTCGGCATGAGTGAGACTCGAAAATTCTACCAAAAAGTTCGACGACTAGCCGAAGGATTTAAGCCCGGAGCTTCACTATGTGAGGACGAAGCTGGAAATCTTGTCACAGATCCACAAGTGGCACTAGAAAAATGGAGAAACTATTTCTCCAACCTGCTGGGAGGCGATGGAAATAGACCCACCGGAGCATAACGAAGTTTGTAAAATGGCTTGACACAGCCCCAAAGGGCCAAAGCCGAGCCTCTCTCAATCTCTTGGCTTGTGCGCTTCTAATTTTAGCACAAGAGAAAGGGACCTACAGTTTAACGCCGAATCCGAACGGCAGTTTGAGAAGCTTTCCATGGCTAATTACTACAAAGCTGGCGCCAACAGCAGAGAGGGGTGACCGGGTGTAAAGTTTATTCAAAGAAAAAACTTTTCCATTAGATATTCCGAGGCGGGATCGAACCCATGACCTCTTGCACAGCGGTCGCGCACACTAGCCGCTGAGCTACCCGGCCACTGTACCTAAGTTTGGTTAGCCATAAAAAGGCTAAAAAATAACAAATCAGCTCGAGCTGATGAGCTGCCCGCTGAATTGTTCAGGGCTGGCGGCGAGGAGTTGGTAAGGTGCATGCACCAACTCCTTTGCAGAATATGGTCCGAAGAGAGTATGCCCGAGGATTGGAGTCTAAGTGTTCTCTGCCCAATACTTAAAAAAGGAGACCCTGCAATCTGCGCCAATAACCGCGGGATCAGTCTCCTTCCCATTGCATTTAAGGTTCTGTCATGTATCTTATGTGAACGTCTAAAGCCGAGAATGAGCGAACTGATCGAACCTTATCAGTGTGGCTTTAGACCTGGCAAATCCACCATAGACCAAATATTCACATTGAGACAAATACTGGAGAAAACCCATGAGACGAAAATCAAATTCTACCATCTTTTTGTTGATTATAAAGCTTTAAGCTTTTGAAACACCGATAAGGTCAGGTAAGGTTCTTTGAAGCCCTGTCTACTTTTGGTATACCAGCAAAGTACGATCGACTTTGCATGATGACGTTGAGAAGCAAACGAAGCTCCGTCAAAATAGGAAAGAACCTCTCCGAGCCTTTCGATACCAAAAGAGGTTTTAGGCAGGGTGACACCTTATCGTGTAACTTCTTTAATCTGCTGATGGAGTATATACGGCGCCAGTGCCCAAATGCTAACAGATCGGGCTCCATCTTTTATAAAGATGTAATGCTACTTGCATATGCCGATGACATTGACATTATCGGCAAGTCCGAACGGGCGGTAAGCAAGGCGTTTTCAGAGATTGAGAAGCAGTCAAAACTTATGGGCTTAGTCTCAGCGCGCAGTGAGCCTACGCGTCTTGGACAATCTGTTACAATGGGAGAGTACAACTTTAACGTTGTAAAGGACTTTGTCTACCTCGGAACGATGATCACCAGCGACAACAACATCAGTCTGGAGATCCGAAGAAGAATAACTCTTGCAAACCGATGTTACTACGGGCTTAGTAAGGAGTTCAAGAGCAGAGCCCTCTCTCGGAAAACGAAAATTGCGCTATACAAGTCGCTTATTATCCCAGTCCTGCAATACGGCGCAGAGGCATGGACATTAACAACAGTGGATGAGGAGGCGATCGGCGTGTTCGCGAGAAAAGTCCTTCGGAGGATTTATGGACCTGTAAAAGTTGGCGATGAGTTCCGCATCCGTATGAACCACGAACTGTATGAGCTCTATGGGGACACTGATCTAGTCAAGCGCATAAAACAACAGCGGCTGCGCTGGCTTGGACATGTTACTCGTATGGATGAAGAAGCTCCAGTAAAAAAAGTGTACAGGCGGAAGGCGAACGAATTAGGGAAAGAAAGAAGTGTAGGACGACCGAAACTTAGTTGGGAAAAACAGGTGCTGAAAGACGTTGAGGCGCTTAAACTGACCAACTGGTGCCAGCTCGCACAAGACAGAGACGAGTGGCGGGCATTAATTGCAGCGGCCGAGACCGTCAAACGGTTGTGATAGAAATTTCGGGCCAAATAAGAAGAAGAAGAAGAAGTATTCTTAATCGTTTCCGACAATCGTTTTATCCAGTTTCCCAAACAAAAAAGTGGGACTTTTGGCCAAAAATTTCGGCCTGCTGGCCCATTGTGCAGTGGGGCACTACTTATGATAAGCCATGATAAACAATTGCTTATGGCTTGGCTGATGGTGACTTTTTTGGCCTCCAAGAAATGAACTTTCCTGTGTTATTTAAACCAAAAAAGTTTAGATTTTACACTCTATTTGCGATACAAACATAGCTTAAAAAAAATACGATGCATTATTAAAAGCTGCCTAAATAAATGGCTATAGCATAGCCTTTAAGAGGACGTTAAGTGAATGTTTAAATGGTGGTATACAACTACACACACATCTCTCCACACACCCTCGACTGCTGCTAACCAAATATGCTCCCCAACTTCTCTTCCTTTCTTGCCAAAGCCTTAGAAGGGATGATGTAGGAAAAAAAGTATAACCAAAAGTATAATGCCTTCTATTGATACGTAAAAGTGAAGCAAGAGATAAAACTTTCGCATATGGAAGAATAAGAGAGAGCGAAACCATTGAAAATAGATTTATTATGCAAATTTGCCAAAGCGTAAGTGAATACCCGCGCACACATCCTGGACGAAATGCCGCAGACTTTGCCCGACTAAACTGCTTCATTTAAAGAACAAAAAAAAAAAAAAGGAATGAAAGTAGTAAAGTAGAGCAAACGTTTGCCTTTCACCATAGCTTGCGAGTGTGTAAGCCCTTCTTCCATTCACATAATTGAATAAAAACATTTCGTTGGCTTAAGAATTCCCTTGATTTTTATTAGTTGCGATTTTTAGCCCTGGCAAATCCCATTCCCAGGCATTGGCCCAAAAAACTTTTGGCACATAATCCCTTCAGATTAGTTTTGCATATGTTGTTGTGTTAATTTCACACAGTGTGTGTGTGTGTGTGTGGGGGGATGATGGGTGTGGCATTTGCCCTGCTGTTTTTAATTTATTAGCACAAGCTGCAAAATTAAATAATAAAAGTCTTCCAAGTGGCTGTGTGAGTGAAAATTATCACTCTTAATGCTGCCAAAAAGGTCACGAGTCAGGAAAAAGGGGTATACGAGAAGCAGCAGACACTAAGCTCTGGCAAGTTGATAATTTATGCTGCCAAAGCTGTTAAAGATTGCATTATACGCTAATAAATGTGTTCCTTAGACAAACACTACTTAATGAAAGGTGAAAGTGTGCTGCCAAGAAGTTAAAGATAATTTGAGGAAATACCAATAGATTAAAGTAGGGTGCCAAATTGTGTGTGAAAAGAAAAAGGGGATTCACAAATGTAGCGTAATCAATAACAAGCTTAAGAAATAATCCCTGTGGTGATTCGCTTAAGGCTTTAATTTTGGTTTTACCAAAAAAGAACTGAGCAATGACTCCTCCAGCCTAAAATCCGCACCAAAAAGTAACTTTTTATGGGTGAATTGGTTCCTGGAGAACCTCTCTAGTGTTGGCGTTATCCCATTTCCGGCAATTTTATCACTTGGACGTGTTGGTTTTTGTGTAACATTTCATTTGTAAGCCCTTTCGTTTTTTTTGTTAACATCGGAACCACCACGCATAGTTGCTTAGTTACAATTTTGCTGTAAAAACCCTTTTGGAGTTTCTACAAGAATAAACAAATGGTTTATTTTCTCTGGAAGCTTTTTTCATCGCTACAGAGCTTTTCGTAAGAACCGTGAGTAACAGGAAAGTGGTGTTCAGTTCTATTATAAAATTAAATATCCTACAGTTTTTAGCCGGCTCGAGGTCATGTTATGTTTTCGCATAACCTTAAACAGTGACACATAACACTACAAAAGAGACTGGTAGATCGTACAGCTGTTTCATGAGACCCTCAAACATTAGCGATGCCTGCGTTGATATAACTGTTTGGGAATTCCAAAGCAGCATGCACGCAAAAGCTCGAAAGACACACTAACATTTTCTTAACAGCTACTTACGCATACTTACGCCGTACTTACGCAAGTGTCCACTGATGTCTGCAGGCCTGATGACTTGGGCGATCGCAGCTTGCAAAATGTGTATGTAGGAACGATGATCTACTGATCTACTTATCTATCATAGGTGTTAAGAAGAAATGTCATGTGGTTAATAACAAGAGCCGCTGAAGCTCTCTGCAGGCCCAGTGAGACCGTTTAGAACAGCGATTCGTGGCCGAGTTGTTGAGTTGCGTTACAGTTGGGGGTTTCAGCGGTGCTGCAGCAACGAGGCTTGCCAACTAAAGTTGTAGACAGCCCACTTAAAATACTGAGGGTGTCGAAAACCTTCTTGCGGAAAGTGCATGGCCATACAAATGCGACAAAGGCAGTCGCGGTAGCAATAAAAGGCAAACCAAAGCCGAATTCTATTGCTAGTAGCTTGGGGAATTGTAGGCCCTTATAAAGGGTGATATCTAAGCAACTTCTATTCGGCAATACTGTTTTTGGCAGCTCAGCTGTTTTCGTGTCACATGTTACAGTCAAACATGTTTAGTTTGGTCCATAATTTAACCACTAATCGAGTCACAAACGACCAACGCTTGTAGATTATTGAATTTTATTTTCAAAATGCTCGGTAAAGAAAGTCAATCGTACAGTTTTCCCCTTTTATGGTCAGTTTGGGCGACCTTCTGAGGCGGCTATTCTGAATCTTGTGATTAAATCTCACAACAAATTTACATTATTGGACTTTAAACCGCCAACATGCATACGTAGAGTCAGTACAGAGGAAAATATCGCAGATGTAACCGCCAGTGTTGTTAATGACCGTGAATTATTGATTCGGCGCCGCTCGCAGCAATTGGGCTTTTGTTTCTCCACCGTACTTTGTAAAGATAACGAAGGCCGGAACGTTACTGTGAATGAAGAGCCCAAAATGGACATGTGGTTTCAAAAAGACGGTGCCAAGAGCTACACAGCTCTGGAAACAATGGCAAAATTGTGAGGCGAGTTCGATTGACAGCCTATTTCACTTTTGGGGCCGGTCAATTGTCTTTTTGTGTGTATTTTTTGTGGGGCTATGTTAAGGCTCATGTCTATAGCAACAAGCCTCTAACAGTAGACGCACTGGAAGCCAATATTGAATAGTTTATTCGTATCAAACCGGCCGATATATTGGAGAGAGTATGACAAAATTGGACCCAGCGTATGAACTATTTGAGGCTCAGTCACTGTCCGCATCCCTGAAAGCTGTTGAGACAGCAACGGAAGCAAAATCTTGAAGACAGGCTGTTACTAAGATTGCGGCCCTGCAGCTACAAATAGGAGATCCAAACTGTCAAAAAAAAGGTCCAGAAAATCAAAATTTAAAAATCCATAAATAGCAGATCCTAAGTAATTGTTTTACGTCTTGGTTTAAAATTTCAGAAAGATTGGTAAAAATGAAGACGAGAAAACGCAAAATAACTGAGGGTGACTCAGAAAAAGTTCCATCACCAACGCAAGCAGAAATTCGTCATGTGATTCTCTAGGGTTTTCGGCGTAAATTGAGGTCAGTACATATATCCGATGAATGCCAAATTGCATATGGGACCATCTCTAAGAACTATTTCAAGGTGCTTTAAAAGATTGTAGATGGGACATTTTTCTGTAGAGGACGAGCCGCAAGAAGGTCGATCAAAATCTTCGAGCGACGATATAAACGTAGCCAGAGATAAAGCTAAACTAGACGAAGACTCTCGATCAACACAGGAAATGATTGCTAATGAACTGGGTTTAAATATCAAGGCCGTATCTCGAATATTTCATCTTTATCTGATGTACACGAAGAAGTCTCCAAGATGGGTTCCACGTAGCTTAAATACCGTCCAAACAGAGGCTCAAATGCACTTTGGCCAATATTTCCTAAATAAATTCGAAAACGGGCAGCTTAGCAACTTTAATAAAGTCGTTACTGGTGACGAAGCTTGGTTCTATAAGTACGATCCGGAAACCAAACAGCTTTCCATGGTATGGAGCCCAACTAGAGCAAACCCACCCATTAAAGCTAAGATTTTGAAAACTGTTTTGAGAAGCGAGTCTCTAGGCTAAAGGGTAATTGTCTAGAACAGGGATCTGTGCTTATTTACATGGCATTTAAAGCACCAGCTTGGAGATATGGGATCCAAGTGTAAGGAATAGCTGCAAAATCTCATCTGACAAAGATTCGAGTCCTCCAGTCCAGGTGTCTGCGCAAACTATAGGGAGCGCCCTGGTATATGTGCACAAGACATTTGGAGAGCGATCTCAGCTTGGCGAAGATTGGAGACGTCATAAATTCACAGACAGGCAAATACGTGGAGAGGTTGAGAAGTTACCCCAACACTCTTGCCAGAAGACTGTTGCGTAGACGTTGGAAAGCCGGAAGCAGAGTAATACGACGCCTCAAGAAGATTTTCCCTAAACCCCAACACACTAGACAGAAACAATACACTAATTTTACACATATTTCATATCATTACAATCAACCCTCCCATAATCAGACTTACATAAAGTCACTCTTACACAAAGTAAGTTAAAATGAATGTACACTTCAATCTAAAGAAAGTTGCCATTGACAGGTGACAGAAAATTTCGATGATAACAATAAAAAAAAAATGTCAAAAAATTAAAAAAAGCATTCGATGGACTGCGAACTATGAAGAATTATCATGTAAAATATTCCATGGTTTCTTTTAAATGAATTTTGAAATTTGGTTTTCTTGCACCAAATTTATGTATGTGCTTACCGTCAAATGTCAAAAAGGAATTAAAATTCCGTTGGTTCTTCATAATTCGGGGTCCATCGAAGCCTTTTTTTGTAATTTTTTGAGCACAGGTCCCTCTTCATGACAATTACCGGCTAAAGAAATGCATTGAAATCAATGGCGATCATGTAGAGAAGAATACAAATGTCGATTTTTTTTTAAATAGTTTTTATTGAAGCATGCTTCGCATTCATTTGAACGCTTTCATGCTGAAAGAACTCAATAATATATCAAATTAAATAAGGCGACCTTGAGGTGCTCGTCCAAATATCCCCAAATCCGCTGGGTGGATTCTGTTCAGTCTACACCGACGAATGGGCCTTGTTAGAATTGTAGAATTGGATGGATTTGAATATTTATCAATGGATTCGCATAAAGTGGGAATGCCTAAGTCCCGGAATATGGTGGTATTACATACATAACGGTGCGCGTTTAAAATTCGTCGAAGAGCCTTACTTACACAATCCTCAAGTCTCTTAATGGTGGTGGTGCACGCCGTTCCCCAACATGTAATACCCCAGTTAAGAGTAGGGAGGACTGTGGTCTTAAAAAGCCTGACTTTAGCTTTAAGGGAAAGGCCACTCTCTGGCCGAAGTAGCCAGTCCATCTTCCGGAGTTTTAAACGGGCAGAGCCACACACCCGGTTAACGTGGGGTCTCCAAGTGGGCCTCCTGTCCAGTGTAACTCCTAGATACGTTATGGTGTTCTGCCCCCACGAAGTGTAAAGTAGGATGCATTAACGCCTATATTCCATCGTGAGGCCCAGCATTCAAATTCGTCGAGAAATGCTTGAGCTTTTCTAGCGGCAGATCTGCGACTGTTGCTTGAAGCCAAAAAGACAGTGTCATCGGCATATGTGGCAGTAAGTGAACCTTGGATATCAAGATATGGAAGATCAGCAGTATACACTGTGTACAAAATATGGCCAAGAACACTTCCTTGCGGGACACCAGCTCGAATAGGACCTAACAAGGATCGCGCTTCACGCACTTCAACAGAGAAAGCTCTGTCCGTCAAAAAAGAATCAATAAGTCTCCACAGACACTCCGGGAGTATCGGCTTCAATTTATACATCAAACCCTCATGCCAAACTCCATCGTAGGATTGGCAGTTAGCTTACGCCCTTTTCAATGCCAAGCCCACTTCAATTTTTGTTTCAAAAATTTGTTTGATGTATTGAGAATATATATTTCAAATTTTAACTCGATATCTCAACTAGTTCAAAAGTTACAGGCTTTTGCTGGAGTCATTGCTCCTCAACATGGTAGCGATCCAAAAGAAGCCAAGAAGAAAATTCAGTTGCGTTTCGAAATGATTTTGGCGTGCTATTGATCTGCCGAAAGTAGGTTATGGTAACACAAATGACGGGAACACAGCCAGGAAATTTTTTAATAATGCGGAGGGTACGGCTCGTATAACGGGAATAGATGCAGACATTATAAAACGAGTCCAGGTTGTACTAAATACCCTCAACAGCAGAGAAAAGTTAGACCCCATTAAGTTTGGATCATATGCAGGAAGAACCGCACAGCTGATTAAAGAGAAATACCCTACAAAGCTACTAACTCCAACGGTCCACATGTTTTGGATCATGGCAAGGACATTATCGACTATCAATGTCTTCCGATTGGAGAATTGTCGGAAGAGGCGCAAGAATCAAAAAATAAAGATTAAAAAAAGTACAGGCACTCCAACACACGCAAGTTCTGTCGACTGCGACAGAATGAGGACTTGTTCAACATACTCTCCGCCTCATCGGATCCAAAATATCTTCGCTAAGACATGTAAGATCATTACCCGAAATGAAAGCGATGTATTCGGCAGAAGTTATGAGCCTCTTCGAAAATATCGAGGATTGCTTCGAAATAAACTCTGAAAATTAATCAAAACTTCCAACAATATTTTATTATTTGGGAGAGTGGAGCTCGCGCCTGCGAAGTTGGGGATTAGAGATGGGGTTAAATTAAATTATCTTTACTATTACTAAAATGTACAATTATTAAAATAGGCTAAGTCCTAAAATAGTAGATTTTGTAGTAACAAATGCTACTACGTTAGAGCAACTGGCTGATATGCAATTTACCGTATGTTACTTTACAAAAACCAAAATTAATTTCGCTGGGTTCAATTGTGGCAATGGTTTTTTTTAAATATCTTTAAAATATGTACCGAATCATATTCAAAAGTAAAACGTTCCGGTACTCCCCGCCATTTTTTCTAAAGTTAACCGAAAGTTCAAAAACAACCCTAAAAAAGGTGCAAAAGAAAAAAAATATTTCTCCTCAAAATTTTTTTTTTTTTTTTTATGCATTTAGTTTTATAGAGTTATTATAATAAATAAGGCTCAATACAGTTAAGCTCACGATTTCAAAGGTAGACTACGCCAAACTTCCTTTGACGAGCCCACAGCCTCCAACAACATCAAAAAAGAATGGACACCCTTGGGTTACTCGGTCGAAAACAGGAGCCGCTTGCCCGTTAAACTCAACTTACAGATTATCTACGTCTTGACGCACATCGGCATCCGTCTTCAGGGGCCAATTAATGATATAGGCTGCCAGTATTGAACTCCACGTCAGGCGGTACAGACGTGTCATTTCCCTGAAGACGGATGTCGATGTGCGTCCGCAATTTTTGGAAAGGCGAAATTTAAATTGAGTTTTGACCACGACTCGAGCCAGGCTATCACCAAAATTTTTTAAAAACATATACATTCTGCATAAAATACTTCAACCATTTCTTAGTTCAAAAATATAAACATTTTTCTCAAACAGAACAACTCGAAAAATGATTTTTGCCACGAGTTTTCGGGAAACGAGCCACAGTGCGTCGTTGCAACGGAGGGGGTTTCTGTGGAAAGGCTGGCGTTTTAGGTTTCGGGTACATTTCCACAATGCAAAGCCATGGTTTTGGTCTGGGTCAATGGTGCTAAGCTATTTCATTTTTTTTTCTTGTCAACTTACCGAAATTTTGTTGGTCCACACGTAGATTGAATGGTTGAAAAATTTGCGAAATTTGATCAATTTTGCAACGAGTTCAGATTATTATGATGGCACCTGGATGGTACGGGTTGAAGAGTTCGAACTTTTTAATGAGTTTGGATTTTCATGAAGGTTTGATAAATTGCAATTGTAAAACAAGTTTTGCATCTTCGACTTGAGTTTCTAAAATTTAAATGCTAAAGATTTCGAAGCAA
>JAEIFV010001844.1:0-15229 GCA_018904265.1 Lordiphosa collinella | reverse complement strand
TGTTATTATGTCTGTCTGGATACATTTTCGACAATTAAGAAAGTCGGTCAGGCCCGACTATAATATTAGCTGTACCTCCCAAAGTTTGTGTTGAAATGTGCGAGATGCCCCATGTCGTTGCGGCCGGTAATGCCCAGCTTTTTTCGACCGATCGTTCCTACTGCAGCTATATGTTATTGTCAGCCGTTTTTGACAAAACTTTGTAGAATTGAGTAAAAGCAAATAAAATAAATGTAAGCTAATGTTGAGGACGCTTCCGTCAAAAACAAAAAAGTTTTTCTCACTAAGATTTCATTCCGGACCTTCCATTTTTAAGGGAGGTATACTATATTGATGTCCGATTTCAACCAAACTAAGTGGAATCATGGAAAGCATAACATACTTAGAAATACTAAGTTAGGAGGCGTTTCTATGGAAAACAAAAAAGTTTTTTTTCACTAAATCTAGTTTTTCGACCGAACTTTCTTATGACAGCTAGTAATATGTTCTAGTCATACGACAAATCTGCAGTAATATCAGAAGACTTTGATTAAACTTTGGTGAAGATAGCTATCAAACTGACGGACATCCATAAAATACCAGATATTTCAAAAGATAAAACTCGAAATCGATCCTTTAAACACTTAGTAAGTATTTCAGATCTCACCCCATCTAACTATTTACTTATTATATACTTTTGGTACAATCCTTGAAAATATGCATATACAAATTTCTATTTATTTTACAAATTATGCAAAGAAATTTGTGAAAATTTTCATTTTTTGATGCAAAATGAAAATTGTGTTTTTAATTTCATTTAACTTTTAAATCATTTCTCTGTCGTCTTCTTCTTTGGCTTTTCATTTTACTTTTGTTTTCGCCGCTTGTTTTGCTGGTGCTTCGTTTCGCTTGCGTGTGTGTGTGTGTGCGCGTGTGTTGGAGAGAGATGCAAAAAGCAAACTAATCAAAAAAATTCAATTTCCTTGGAAATTTAATTTTGCTCAGGGAAAATTCAATTTGCCTTGCCTTTTTTCGGGGAGCTTGGCGCCGCTCTGCAGGGAAAGCTTGTCGCGGAGCACACACACACACACACATAGAACATTTTGTGTGTGCTACATTTTAGCTTTTGTGTAGATTTTTCCTGGTCGCCAGCTAAAAGATAAACATTCTTAATGTTATTATCAACATTTGCCTTCTTTTGTTGTGTGCGTTTCATTTAATAACTTATTACCTGACGCAAATTGCCCTTTGTCACTGCGCCCCAAAGTATGCAGCACATTTTGCATATCATTTAATTAATATTTATGCCAGTTTTAATGGAAACGAAGCAAAGTACCAGGACCAGGCAATTTCATACGAAAAGGTCACGGTCAAATTGTAAGCGAGTCGCCCCAGACCAGGCCAGGCCCAGACCCAGAACAGCAACAGCCACAAACTCCACAACAAGTTAGCCCAGCCAGCTGCACTTTAGTTGGCTTGCAGGCCGCGAAACTTGCCTTGACTCTGGCCAAACTGGCAACAATAACAACTACAATCTGAAAACAAGTTTCTGCCTCAGTCTCTCTGGCTTTGGGCGCGATTTAAACATATTTTTAGCCACATACAACAATTGCATGCATATTATAAGAAAAAAAAAGTAAAGAAAAAAGGCAAACTACAGAGAATGTGCGCACTCATGAAATATTCTGACCCCAAGCAGTTGTGGTTTGACTGGTCACTTGATCGAGCCAGATTGAGTTGGCGGGTTTTAAGTGCTAAAGGATGCCCCAAGGCCTCAACTTTGACTTCACTTTGACTTAACCATAATTAGATATAGAGAAAAAGGAACCAGCGAAGAATGTTCATTAAAAATGCGCCCAAGAACAAGGCAAATATTAAAAGTGAAAATGCAATTTATGTGCCCATTGTTTATTTTTTCCTCCCTTTTTTTTCGCGTTGTACTTTTCTGGCCTGACCTGCCTATAACAGCAACAAGCTTAACGCCTTTTTGTCGTAAATTCTTATACAACTTCTTTGCTTATTTGCCTGAACGTTTAACAGTGGAATAAATCATTTAAAATTGAACGAGATTTAACATAGGTCACCGATGGGTGTGGAATTGCCTTTGACAAAAGATAGAAGAAGACAGAAAAAAATAGTGACTAACTCCTAATACACCTGAGTTGTCTTTGGGATGCTGTCACCTGTGTGGCGATGCTCATTGTATCCGCATTGGCGGTTCCTTCACAACTTCCATTGGGTCAAGATTTCAAACATTTCTTAAAGCGCCTCAAATTCTTAGCTACTCAGCAACGAGCCACGATGTCGACACTGTAGCTAGCTGAATAAATAACAGCTGGATGGGATATACACTGCGCTAGGAAGGCTAAAGAATAGAACCCGCCGAATAACAAAGAAGTAGTTGACGCCTAAGGGTGGAAATTTAGAACGTTCTCTGATACTTTTTCATAAAGCGCATAGTTCGGCGTAGTCTCTGCTATTTTAAGGATTATTTTTATGAAACGGCGCTGAAGTGCGTTTGTACGTGGGGACTAGCAAAGGTTCAGTAAGTTGACTAGAAAAAAAATCAAACAATATGTTTGTGCATTTATTCTTAATCTGCGACATTTTTAATCTTCTCTACATAACCGCCATTGATTTCAATGCATTTCTTAAGCCTATAGATCCACTTGGCAAAACAGTCTTCAAAATCTTGCTTTTCAAGCTTTTCAAGTTCGGCATTTCCCCTCAAATTTTGTATACTTTTTGGAAATAACCAAAAATCACAAGGTGCTAGATCCGGAGAATATGGTGCTGGACGAATTTCTCCGATGCCAGAGAGCCCAATGAAGTTACTTGTTGTTTCGGCAGTGTGAGCTCTTCCTTTCGGGTTTTCAACAAATTTTTGAGAACTTTTGGCAAGCAGTCTTCGGTATACCATTAAGCAGTTACTGTCTGACCCTTTTCCAGGGGAAAAGCAGCTACAATTTTTGAACTGGTTAAGTAAACTGATATCATCACTTTTGTGGGTGACTTTTGTTGATTAACTTTTATGGGTGTATCCAGTTGGTCTCCATTCCATGGACTGCTGTTTGGTTTCCGGATCGTACTTATAGAACCTATGTAGCTTCGTCACCAGTCACGACCTTATAAAAGTTGCTAGACTGCCTATTTTCAAATTTGTTTAGAAAATATTGGGCAAAGTCACCGAGCATCTTTTTGTGCCAGTGGAACCCTTTTCGGAGACTTTTTCGTGTTCACAATCAGATACGGCCATGGCATTGAAGACCAGTTCATTAGCAATCGTTTCCTTTGTTGATCGAGGGTCCTCGTCTAGTTTAGTTTTTACTCTGGTTACGTTTATCTCGTCGCTCGAAAATTCTGGTCGACCTTCTTGCGGCTCGCCCTCTACAGAAAAATGTCCCGTCTGGAATCTTTTAAACCACTTTGAAATAGTTTTTAGAGATGGTCCAATCGTCCCCTATGCAATTTGGCATTTGTCGATTATTTGATCTGGCTTTAATTTACGACGAAAACCGTAGAGAATCACATGACGAATTTCTGTTTGCGTTGGTGGTGAAATTTTATCTGAGTCACAATCAGCTTTTTGCGTTTTCCTCGTCTCCATTTTAACAGAGCTTTCTAAAATTTAAAACCAAGTCCCGTAAAACAATTACTAAGGACCTGTTTTTTTTTTTTTTGATTTTTAAAAAACGTTTAAAAAGTCACTAACTTTCCGAGCTTTTGTTAGTCCCTTGTGCTGCAAACGACTGAATAGTCCTAACTGTTGCTTGAAATAGGCTCCACTAGTTGCTCAAAGAAATATCGGGCTTGTCCATAAAAGTTTTCCCAGTTGAACTCAGTACCCTTTTTGCCTCTGATATCCTTCATCGAATGTGGGCACTGAACGACATATTTGGGCTCATAGTTATGCCAAGATACTTTTGACACTGTCACTATTCTTATCTCCTCAGACCGATGGAACCATTTTTTTGCTGCATCTTGTCTATCTTCTTTTCAAAATATCATTATTTTTGGTTTTGCAGGTTTACTTCCATTGTCCAATTCTTGCAAAATAAGTACTTCCAGATTAGATATCATGGTTTGTACTGTACATATGTCTTCTGCAAGTATTACAATATCATCGGCATAGAGAAGGAGTCTTATATTTGTATCGTCTACAATAAGTGTTCGTGCATATCGTTTAGATATAATGCAAAAAGCCAGAGGTTGAGTAAACATCCCTGCTTCACTCCACTAAGAGTTTTAAAGGTATTGGAAACTACTTCTCCAGTCCATATGGCGCTTTTTGTGCTTATGTAAAATATAAAAGTTTTAGAAGAAATTGCTATATGTACCTCAGTAAACATATCGACCTATATATGTATCTCAGTAAAATTGATATATGTGCATATAATGCATAACTTTCTTTTGTTATTTTCATTATTTTTTCATTGTATTATTTTTTTAACAAAGAGATTGAACTTTGAAACTAAATAAGAACAGAGCAAATAATATTTTTTAATAATTCAGTAACCAAAGAAAATCATCAAAAAAATATTATATAGAAAATTGCTATATGTGCAATTTCCAAAAGTGTAATTTTTTTATTTTTAATTGAATAGTTCATTTACTCTTGCTCTTAAAGAGGTTAAAAGCGTGGCACTGATGAAGCTAGCTTGGGACTCTGTAACTTTTCTAAAATACCACCAGCATTATTCCATATTCATACGGTTTGAGAAATAGTCTGATCAAAAACTAAATACTTAAAAATCCTCACTGAAATTTCTGACGAAACTAACAGTTGTATAACTTTTGAGAAAAGTTTGAAAATTTTCGTGAAATTGTTTCATTACTTTCTGTCAAGATTCAATACGGGTAGTTTCAAATCAAGAACCGGAACCGATATAAATTTTTTGAGAACCGAATAACGTTTACCTTTATCATTGGAACCGATAGAACCGGAACAAAACCGAAACGTTGGTACCGGTACGGTTTCGGTTTTTTTTACATTTGCAGAGCGCATCGTAATTTTGGTCAAATGTTTGAAACGCGAAGAAGGAGTCTTATGACGTCCTTTAAACCATGTCAAATTTTCTTGACCCTTTTCTAAGAAGGCGTAAAACGTCTGGCAGAAGACATCTTCAACATTTCTTCAATTTTGCGGACTACGTTATTCTACATCGGAAAGTGTGAGAATCAGTTTGCCAAATACCTCGCATATTAGATCTTGCTGAGGTGACCACAACTAAACTTTAACCCGAAAATCTAGTTTTGGGTGATTTTCATTCCATTTGGAACTGCAAACAGGAAATATCTAAAAAAAAACGTCCTCTCTAGCGAAATTGCTCGTTCAGGAAATAGAAAAGCGTGAGAAATCCCTTTTGAGAACAATGCTTTTCTATGTGGCATATTTTTGGACCCAATGTATAACGTAATGTAAAGTCCAGAGCAAAAAAATCTTGTATTACTCTTTTAACTATTATTTATGCTCAAATTTCGTCGGATGCTAATCAATCACTGGTTAATAATGAATGCAGTTTTAATACTAGCTTATCTGAATGCGTCGACGAAGTTGATGCATATATGATGTTGCAAGAAATGAAACTTGGTGCTAAAAAACATCAGTTTTGTCTGCTTAGCTCCACATGCATTCCCTTTTATGGTAAATATTATTTCTTTATATTACAAAGGACTAAAATGATTTCGACTTATCAAGGAATTTACTTTTTACAACTGGGTAACAAACTGGGTACCGTATTGAAACCGAAATAAATTAAAAACCGAAATAGAACCTTTTACCGAACATTCATTTCGGGTCGTACTGGAACCGAACAAATCGTTTCGGTATTAATCCCTGCTTACTGTACAATTTTAAACTTTTCCGCTTTGCTCCACAGTGCATTCCCTTTTTCAATTTTTCGCACATTTTTGTGTTGTTTTATGTCCTTTTTTCTGTTTGCTGTGAAATGCACTTAAATCCAACCCAAGAAGATGCAGCTTCAAGCGCTCACAATAATATTTTTGCCCACAACTTTAGCTGCTGCTGCTGCTGCTGATGATATTCCTTTTGTTTCTGCTGCCTTGTTGTTGTTTTTTTTTTTTGCTTGGCCGCCGCCGAAGCTGGCTTGTACCTTTTAAATATTCGCAGGCGTCCATAAATCATTCGAGGTTATGTTGAATTTTTAGACAATTTTTTTTTGTATTTTTTTGTAGTTGCCTCTTTGGTCTGTTGTTGTCTTTCTTGGCATGATTTGTAGTTTATGGCCGCGTTTCGTACTTTTTGTTGTTGTGCCTCGCTTCCTTTGGCATTTTGGGGCCAGCGTACAGAAATAAAATAGTGGCTGCAAAGATTCCCATCTTGGTCTGTCAAAAACCAAATGGGGAAATTGGTTTTATTTTTTGCCGTATTTTTAATACCTTTGATATGAAAATGAATGCAAAGACAGGCAATTAAAACGAAGAGAGGGAACACGTTGAGTTATTAGGTCTGCGCCAAGGAATTAATAAAAGTGGTTGCCCCCTCCACTTGCCTTTCCCTTTCCGGCGGTATCCCATGGCCCAAAGCACATGCAAATTCTGTTGCCAATTTCGCGCTCTGCCAGTGTCTCGCCATTTTAGCCACATGCGGCCTTTTGGCTGGCATTTAAATGCCTGAAAACGAAAGCGAAAGGATTTTGCCAAAGTCCAAAATCAAACAGCAAAAAAAAGCTGCGACGCGGCAATGCGAAAACAACAGCAAAAAAAAAAAAAAGAAGGAGGATGAGGAGGTGGCCGCCAGCCAGACAGACAGACAGAGAGAGATGGTAGAGTTGGCTTGGTTGTTGTTTTTCCAGTTGACCAGGCTGGCTGGCGGCTGTGTTTTTATGGCAGGAGATGCGGCTGATATGTATATCTGATGTGTGTTGGTGAGTATGCTCCCTTTTTATGCTCGCGCGTGTTTTTAATTAAGTGCAAAATAATGAATTTTGTGCAAAGCGAAAGTGAATTTCGACCCGCAAACGTTTAGAGTGTGCTTTTAGGCGCCTGTAATGCAATTTTTTTTCGGCTGTTTGTATCCTCCCAGCAGTGATCAGAGCTGACTTAATGCAATTTTCACGCGCAGCTCGGCGCCATGCCGTGTCGTCCAGTTGAACGCCCACATGAATATTTTCGGTTCACTCGCTCTTGAAAAATTCACTGTCTCCTCTGTCTTGGCCCTGGCACGTAATTCAATTTCGAACTGAAGTTAAAATTCAATTAAAATGAGTCAACGTCAACTTGAGCGTAATGCAATTTCAGCCAGCCAATGCCATTAGTGAGATATTAACGCAAAAGAATGGAAACGTAAAGCAGGATGAGCGCAAGTGTTGAGGAAAATTGCATTAAATTTGGTCAAGGGAACGGGCCTTAACTTTAATGCACTCCATTTAAGCAAATTATTAGCAAAAGAAAAAGGTTGCAAGTGGCCAAAGGGAACCGGGAACCTCAAAAATTATATGATGAAAGAAAAGTTATCGTTTCTTGGATGCAAACAGGGCAGTTACTCTCTCGTGGTCTCAGGGTTAATTCTGCTAGATGTTCCTATTTCTTTTTTGTAGTGTTTAATACTTAAATTGGATCGTTTAATAATGCAGCCGACAACAACATAAGCCCTAGTTCAAGCTTAAATTTACAATCGTGCTGATCAATAATGTATGTTTCATACTTTCTATGATCCGGCTCGAAGGACCAACTTTCCTGTGTTATAGAATATGATCTTAAACGCTGCGAAAGGTCCGTAAGCTGAGTTTCATGTTGTTGAACCAATTTAAATAAGAAATAAAAAGTTTTTATGTCGAACTTTACATGAAAAGAAACACTTTTGAGTTGTTTTGAAATCTGATTGATTCTGAACAGCAGTCTTTATTCAAGCCTTAAACAACAAAAAGGTGTCTGACACAGCCAAAAAATGTCCCACTTTAAGCCTTATTCAATCATCATGCATATAAATGTATATTCCATACATTCTAAGATCCGGCTCGAAGGACCAACTTTGACTGAAAACTAGAATATGACCTTAAACGCAGCGAGAGGTGCGTAAACAAAGAATATGGAATAGGGCTACTTCACAAAGATTTTCAATCAAAGAGACGTGTGTTGGTTGAATCGATTAACAGGGCTAAATTTTATCATTTCAAAATTAGTTGTGCAATATCGGTGGAAGGAGATTAAAAACTTGGAAATTGGCATGGCAAGTCCCCCGCTTTTAAATGAGATTGATGTGGATGCTGTCAACCGAAAATTTTTATTGTGAAACGTACCTTAAACTACCTGAAACTAGTATTTATGCTCTGTGTCTGTTAATAACTGTAAAAACGCATTTGCTTTTCTCTGTGTAAGTCAATGTGATTTTTTAGAATCAATTCTTAAAGTTAAGTTAAACGCTGTTGGGCTAGATAACATTGATACAAAATTTTTAAAATTATGGCCACATCACACACATTTTTAATACAACCCTTACTACCTCTGAGTTCCCAGTTATATGGAAAGTATCTACAATTTTTCCAATACTAAAATCTAATAACGAATTTCAACTAATTTCCATATTGCTTTTTCTCTCCAAAGCTTTTGAGCAGTTTGTATCAACCGAAATGAATAGCTTATTGAAAACAAATTCACTTTTTAACTTTAAACAATCGGAATTCAGAAAATTCTGAAGTTGCACCACGGCAATCATAAAAGTTGTAGTGGACATACAAAAAAACATTTGACAATAGTTGTGCTACTTTCCTGACACTTCTTGAGGTCATACAGCAAAGCATTTGAAGCGGGGACTCACGGAATTCTATTAACCAAACAGGCTAAGTGTTAGACTTTTGGACTGGAGTTTCCTTATGTGGTAAAAGTGCATACTAAGACTGGGTTGTGGAAAATTCCACCCGGAAAAGTCGGAAACACATCGGAAAAGTTTGTATGGGGAAATTTTATATTTCATCCGATTGGCTTGAAACTCGGCTTGTAAGAAAAGTTTGGGAAATAATTGAACATGTATTTTCACGAGTTTAGTCAATCATCCGATTGACTTGAAAACTTGGTTTGTTAGGATAGTATAAAAAATAACGATAACGATGACGAAAACAGTATCGATAACTAAATCAACAACGATAACCATAACGATAGCAATAACAATAACGATAACAATATCGATAGCAATAACGGTAACAATAACGATAACAATAACGTAACAATAACGATAACAATAACGATAACAATAACGATAACGATAACATTAACGATAACAATAACGATAACACAACAGATAGCCGGTGAAGCCCGACTGTAACATACTCTGTTCCTGCGAAGTGCTGCCCATCGCCGTTGCGACCGGTGCTGCCTTTAATTGTTTGTGTTCCTTATAACTCGAATATTGATCATCCGATCTTTAAAATTCCTTCAGCGGATCGATAACGAATCCTGAATACTAAATGTCAGAAGGTTCGACCTATAAATGAAAACTGGAGATATGACGTCTTTCGGTATTGCGGGGGCGGGAGCGTGGCCAAATGAAAAGAAACTGATCTGAAATATGTCCATACCACAGAGAGTGTTATACGTACGAGAGGAGACAGCGGACTAGCAAAACGAGAAGCGTGTACAGTATAATAACGAAAAATAGATAGTATAAGTACTACGACCAGTTGACCAGGATATTAAGTGACCTTGACTCAAATCAGTATGTATTAATTATTTTAATCGTAACCTATTTATTGTTGGTGACTGTATTGTAATACTGGGTTTGTCCGGAAAGTAATAGGACTGATTTTTTTTCGCCGCGACTGTACTTTGGATCGGTAGTACTACGCGGTTACAGTTGTCTCATACGGAGAGTCCAGAACATGTTTCTTTAGTGTGCAAGCCGAAAATGCAGCGTTCGTTAGAGCTGAGGTACGCGATTAAATTCTGTGTGAGACTCGGTAAATCTGCGACAAAGACGTTTGATATGATCAAGCAGGCTTACCCAGATGTTGTTTTAACAAGAAGTGATGTTTTCGGTGGCACCAGGGCTTTTTGGAGGGGAGAGGTCGCCGATGGATACCGTGCTGGAAGACCTACGACTTCGACAAACATCGACAATGTGACTCGTGTGCGCAAAGTTTTGAACTCAGACCGTCAACTAAGTAGTCGTTTAATTGCCCAAATGTTAAATTTACCAAAATTTGTGGTTCATGACATTTGACGGAGCATTTGAACATGCGCAAGATGTGGTCGGGGGCTCACACACCGCCTTTCTTGTGAACAGCCCCGACCACGGCCGGCATCCCAACGCTTCCGCAGCCGCCCTACAGCCCAGATGTGGCCCCCGGACTTTTTTTGATTCCTCGCCTGAAAAGGCCGATGAAAAGAAAGCATTTTGAGACGACAGAGGGGATCCAAGCAGCATGCACCGCGGCTCTCAAGGCTATTCCGGAGAATGCTTTCCGTGACGCCTTCAATGCTTGGAAATCGCGCTGGCCTATTCTGCCTATTATTAAAAGTTTTTAAAGAATTGTAACGATTGGCTCAATAATTTTTTTTAATCGACTCAGTCCTATTACTTTACGGACAAACCCTGTATAAAAAATCCAGTCTATTCCCTGTAGTTCCCACTAAAACTATGCGTTAGCGTCAAATACATAGACTGGTTGCGGTTGGTCTTGTATAGTGTGCGCTCACTACAAAGAGCTATGGGGTTGTACCGATCGGTACGTTTTCGGCTCCGCACAAACGGTGCAACTGACTGAGGGCTAGAGGGTGAGCAGCTGAACATCAGGATAATATTGAAAAAGATAAATTTAAAATGGAGTATGTAGACAAGGCAGAAAATTTGGGATTCACCTTTAAGAAGACACCATCATGGAGAGATCATGTCAACAGATCGGTAGGGAAAACATATGGACTCTTGAACTAACACAGCCTTTTTATCAAATGAAACCAAAATGCTTGTAGCAAAGCTGTGTACCGGTTCTGTTTAATGGAATAGAAGTATTTGGTAGCTGTGAAGCAGCTAGTCTGCATAAATTACATTGCAGCATTCAACAATATTGCCAGATATGTCTTTCACCTTAAGAGAACAGACCACTTAACTGTTTTTGCAAATAAAATTTTGGATCTTGACTTATATTCTTGGATTAACTTCCGACTATTAATGAATATTTATAAATTTTTTATCAAACCGCTCTGAACCGAGCCGAACCAAGCCGGAACCGGAACCGCTAATAAAAAGGATAAAAACCAAAGGAAAAAAAAACAGGTATCCTTTCTAAAAGTCCAAGAAAATTACTTTCTGAACAGATTTAAGGACATTTCTGAATGTTAATGAAGGGATAGGCTTAGGGGGAAATTAGGGGGATCCTAGAACAAAAGAAGTTGTAGCCACATTTTGAAATGCCGCAACTTCAAAAGTACGAAAAAATTACTTTTCGAGCAGATTTCAGGCTTAGCTGCGACGACATACTCAAGGAATAGGGTGAAATTAGGGGGAGCGATCCAAGAAAATAGTTGAGTTTTTTTAACGGTTTCGGACTGCTTTACCTTCGAAACTTCGGAAAAAATACCTTTTCGCGCAGACTTGAGGTCAAACTGGGACTTTATTCTTAAGAAAGTTTTTCAGGCGTGAGACTCGACGAAATTAAAGACAATTCTTGTACAGAAATAAAATTTAAATAAGACCTTCGATGGCCTGGAAAAAATTAGTTTTCCGAACAGATTTAAGCGAAATTCGGAACGTTATTAAGGGCGATTCTAAGAATAAGTTTTTGCCATTTTTTTAAACTAAGCTCAATTTCAAAATTCCATCAAAATATCGGGTTGTTATATCTAAGGATGGGCTTTGAAATTTGTCAGATTTTCGGAATCCATGAATATAAATTTCGTTGTGAATCCTTTACGCGCAGACTTAAGGGAAGATCGGGACTATTTGCCAAAACGGAAACTGGCTTTCATTAAAACTGAACCACTCAACCGAACCGAAACCGCGGTTCAGTTGGCTTCAAAAACCATGTCATAAACCGAACCGGTGGTTTAAAAACTGTTTGTTCCACTGAACCGAACCAGTCCAGTATCCGATCGGCTTGCATCCCTGAAATAAAGAAGATTTTTGTCATTAGTTATTATGAAATTGAAAATGTTTCAACAAATTGATTTAACTATTTTTAGCATGTTGAGATATAAGTTTGATAAACATAGTCAAATTCTTCAATCAATTGTGACTAGCGCATTAACAATAAGTACTATACTTGTAAAAACACTCGGGAAGTTTATGTTCAAGTTTGAACAATTTCAAAGAAGGAAAACAAATGCTTTCGTATAATGAAGCAAGAATAAACTAAACTACAATAAAGAGATGAACTCAGTCAGAAATGCTTCCACTCAAGCTCAACTCAAAGCCATAATATCCACAACAGCTGAGGTACTCCGGCACTTCAGCTTTCTTCCAATTTAATTTAATGATTTCCTCTGGAATATTTTCTCTTCGAATTCTTAAATCAAATTCAAACAACTTGTTTTTGCTACATTATTATTGTCAAATATGTTAAAATAAATTCAAAAATTGTATACTTTTGTCACCTCTCAAACAGCTGCTCCTTTTCTCTCTCTCTCTCTATCTGAGGTTCTTTCTTTTATTTTTTGTCATATTTTCTTTCTCTATTTCCGCCTGGCTCGTTATGTAACCCATAAAAACTGAAATAATGCGCCTGCCAGGGCACACGCCTAAAAGTATGCTATAATTCAACGTGCACACATGCCACCCTATCGTACGTATGTATGTGTGTGTGTGTGCGTCCATAAAAAATGAAATTATTAAATTTTATGTAGCGTAAATTCTTTTATGGCACAAGCGAAAACAAAAAAAAATACACGGAATTTTCTTACACATGAACAATTTGCAAACTGTTTTTGGTTGAGTTTTTGGGTTATGCCCACATAGATATATAGATATAGCAGCAGAACTGGCCCAACTAGATAGTAGGTTTGGTTTAAATTAAAGTAATTTCAGCTCAAAATGTTTGGACAGCTTTCCGTCTGACATTGAAAAATGCGCGGTCACGTTTTTGTGTTGTTGCTGAATATATTTTTTAGAGACCGGGGGGAAACTCGCTTGCCAACTTCACAGACAAAATTGTTGTTTTTTTTTTTTGCAATTTTTATTTATTTATTTTATTTTGCCTTTTGCCTCTTATCCTTTATTTTTTTTTGTGACCCCATCCTCGCCGCCGTCGTCGTCGTCGTCGTCATCATGTTCGCCATTGTTGGCGGGCAGCTCGTGACTTGTTAGGGGCCCCATTAAAACGACGCAGCATAATGGCACAGGAACAGGAACGGAGAGCAAAAGCGAAATGAAACAACAAGAAGAACAACGGCTGGCTGGGAGCAGGAGCAGCATCACATAAATTAACCTACCTGTCGCTCCAGTGGCGTGTTTTTTGCCCTCTTCTCATCTGGCTTTAATTTCATACATTTTCATGCCTCTCCTAAAACTAAGTCTCTTGTTATTTTTACTTTTGCTAATCATCATCTTTATTTTACTTCTTCTCTTTCTAGGTAAGTTCACAACCAGCTTTATCGGGCATTCGGACATTGGTCACGCCACTGGCTTACGGCTTATTTAGTCCAAAAATATTTTTTGCATACAAAATTTGTGCATGTTGCATGCAATTTGCCATGCACTTCATTACCGACTATGCAAAGAGGAACATCATTGATGTTGTGCCACAGTATGTGTACGCCGCAGGATATTCTGCGCATCCTTGATGTGGGAGAGAAAAGGTTATCAGAAAGAGCACGAGAGAGTGAGTAAGCGATGGAGAGTGATAGAGAGTTGGTAATAGGATTGCACTATAATCAGTGGACAAATACTTTGGCAAAGTTTTTGTTTTTGTTTAGGTTATGGAGACTTGCTTTTAAGAATGGAACTAAGTGCAGATAGAACGGATTGATTGAAACAATCAAACTAAAAGAAAACAACTTCTTTGAAATCTAGCTAGACTTTCAATATTTTTCAGGCAACAAATATTATTATTAAGCATGTTTCTTCAAAAAATTCCTGATCCGTTCTATAATGATTTTACTCGGTGATAACCGACTTTATGCCGTACTGTTTCGGATTCGGGGTTCCGATATGTTTTTCAATGTAAACACAGAGTCTGAAAATTAAATGAACCAGAACCTGATCTGAACCCAAGATTTCTATTTTGTTCAACAAAAACCATAAATTGATTACAAAATCTGAACCAAAGGCAACGAAAGAACGAAAGAGACTCAAAATTCGGCAGTTAATGGTGTAGAATTAGTGTTAAAATCAGCATTCATAATTATCTATTTTCAGTTCTTAATTTCAAAAGTTTTCATGAATCTCAAAAGCAAGGTCTTCTCATTCAAAACCCGTTTTTGGACCCTTTTTAAAAAAATTCTTATTTGAAAACGCAAAGAATAATTGAAAACTTTTTTTATTTATTGTATTACAAAAGGTTCAAAGTAAATAAAAAAATTTTTTTGCCTCGATACGAGGGCTGTTCAAAAAGTAATGAGACTTCAAAGTTGGTGGTGAAAAAAAAGGTGTCGTCACGGCGGCCACGATTCCGGGTCTCCGGAGCGTCCGAAATGAAAAAAAAACGGGGTTATAATCAGTATAGATGTAATTCTCGGCTGAACCTCAAACTTAATTTTGTGATTTTTTTGACAAAATGGCGGCCATTCAAAAAAAAATTTCAATTTCGGGCTTTTTTTTGTAGTTTAGTGTAAAAAAAAAATAGTAAAAATTTTTAAAATTATGGTCGAGGTTCAGCCGAGAATGGTGACAATTCTGCGTCGATTCCACTTTGTTTCATGAAAATCGGTTCAGTTGAACTGGAGATATCATGGCCGCCAGTTCGAAAAACGTGGTTTCGAGATAAACGCGTTTAAAGTTTGAAGTAATTTTTTGGAAAAAAAAAAAAAATCAAAAATGTTTAAATGCAGTTTTAAAGAGCTGTCAATTCTCCGTCGAATTCACTTTGTTTCATCAAAATCGGTCCGGTAGAACCGGAAAGAAAACTTAACGCATAGGTCAAAATACGAGGGTTTAAAAAAAGTTGCTCAATGAGAAGACCCCCTTATGTTTGCAGTTGCTTGGGAATTTAGGTCACATTGGGTCACTAAAAGGACTATATCTCTAAACTAATTCGAGTTTTCGAAAATCCTTTTGGGGGGGATATTTTTGAATATCCAAGCTATAAATAAATGCAAAAAAAAAAAGAAAAAAAGTTGCTCAATGAAGACCCCCTTAAAGCCA
>JAEIFV010001843.1:0-15260 GCA_018904265.1 Lordiphosa collinella | reverse complement strand
GTATACTACTACACACGCACACGCTTGAGTAGCGCGCGTTCACACAAAAGCAGCACGTGTCGACAAAATTTTTCAACGATTGTGAAATTCAACGACAGCAGCGGTCTGGAGACGACCACATGGACGTTTTAATCCTAGCAGCAGCCGCCAGCCGTTCCACTGCATCGAACCGTCCACGTCTGTAACCACACACACATACGTACTCGCAGCGTGGATCAACAAATACATACATAAGTGCTCGCAGTGCAACAATCGAATTTCGATCTGTTGTGAAATTCACACAGACACACGTACGTGTGGCGCCCAAAAAATCGGTCCCCGGCCACATCCCCAACAGAACACACTTCTCACGTCGGGAAAACGATGCCATTGACCACCATTGACCACAGTGATCAGCTTACCCTATTCCTGGTTCAACGGCCCTGTTCAACTTCGACGGCTGCAACATCGATCGTCCCTCATCGAGCAACGTGCATGCACCTGCATGCCCAACGATTCGTACAAGCTTGTACAGCTGGACAACAGCCTTCTTCGCTGGCATAACTGAACCGCAGGAAAACGGCCACAACGAGGAGAGCTGCAATTATGGCAAACGATGCCAGCTTGGGCCTCATCTCCAATCACTCAATCGAGTACCAACGGCCACAAACGACCAGCTAATCCTCTGGACGCTCTTTGTTTGGCATTTACTGCCAGCTTGAGCCATCTACAAGATCTCGAACAAACGTGCCTGCGCCGACAGTCGTGTAACTAAAACGGCTGTCCTTCCACGCGAAGCAACAAAGTATTTATCCGAGGCAGCGAGAAAGCCTTCAATGCGAAGCAACAAAGTCCTCATCCGAGGCAGCAATAAAGCCTTCAACGCGAAGCAACAAAGTCCTCATCTGATGCACATCAATTCTGGTTCAGTCGTGTCTACTACGCGCACGTCTGTGAACCCAAATAGCAAAGTCTTCAACTGAGGCACATCGAAGCTCTGCACGAGAGGTAACTTCCGCCTCAACTAAGGCACCTCGAAGTTCTCCACGAGAGGTAACTTCCGCCTCCACTGAATCAACACGAAATCCTCGACCATAGGCGTCTTTAACCTCAATTTAGGCTCCTCAATCGAGGCACCTCAACAAGAGGCGACATCATACCTATTAAGACAAACTTTCTCATCGACGCCCACACGAAGCAACCACCGGCCATCGACGCAACTACGCAAATCTGTACTCGGTGCACATGCTCAGTACTACGGATTCTGCAATTGCTATCCATTTCATCTATTCGCTTCCACACGGTCACTGGAGGGGGAGTACTGTGGCTGCTCTGCCCACACTAGTCACCAGCGACCATCGATTACTAGTCACGAGCGACTATCGATTACCACACTATCACGAAGCTGATTCATCTCTCATCTCCAGGAGTTTTGGTAGTAGTGTGTGCAACTTCGCTCTGGCTGCCTCGGGCCAACATATAATGTTAAATTAAGTTAATAAGCAATAAATAAAAGTAGTAGATTATTCATGACACCTTATTCCCTACACTGTACAGGATTATTGGTTCAGCTTTGGAATATAAAATCTGCAAGGGTAAACCAAACTTCGACCGAGCCGAAGTTTATTTTCCTTTATTTTTATACCATTGAAGAGGCCATAGAAACGATCGGTTGAAAAACTAGTTTTAGTGAGAATAACTTTTTTGTTTTCAATGGAAACGCGTTCAAACTTTGTATTTCTTAGTTTATTATGCTTTTCCATGTTTGGAATTTAAAAAGCATAGAAATGTGTTAGTCTTAGTTAGAAAAACTTTTGTTTCAATAGAAATGTCCTTATAATTGGGATTTATTGGGGGATCTCTAGAGATTTTGGAATAAATGATTGGACTTGAAACTCATTCACTTCAAACCTCTAGCTCATACCATTTCTAAGATCAGTGCGTTCATGCTGACAGACAGACAAACAAACTGAGATACATTTGGGAAATAGTTTGATCTTTGTCTGATTTACATCTAGCTCGAGCTATGACTTCTGCTGGTACTTGGTACATACTTATAAATACTCGTAGATTAGATGCCAAAAGTTGAGAGATTTGAAACCGACTGCTCTGCGCCAAGTATGTTTAGGGCGTACGGTTTTCCTTCCCTATACTGTAGTAGGCGACATTATTCTCCTCCTAGTTTAGTTCAAAATCCAACTGTTTGTACGAAAATCTCTAGAGATTTCTGAAACATCCCCCTGTATTTGATTTTAAGCTGGTTTAAAATTTATTTCAGAATTTAATGGGTCTACATGTCATAGAACTAGGATCTATTAAGGATCGTCTTAAAATACAAAATGAACACAATTTCAGTCCTATTCCTAACCCACCTCCTTATTTGATTCAGCTGGCTAATGGTACGACACAAAACTATATGGTACAACCACCCACCCACTGCCGACTAAGGCATATATTTATGCCCCATCTAAGCTGCTAAGGTTGCTACTATTTCTGTCCACACACATCGATCGATGCCTGTTTTTTTGTTGTTTTTCGGTTGCGTTGCGCAAATGGCAACTGGTCGTCAGCCATGTGGCTGGTGGTGCTGGCTGGCTTGAGAACCAGAACCAACAAAACCAGCCAGCAAGTGAGGCTACAGCCAGAGCCGCGCGAAAACAAAATTCAAACAGCGGAGCCAAAGCCAAAGCCAGGCACCGGCAACGTCGTCATCGTCGTTTGCTTTTGTTGCAGGTTCTCGGGCTCCAGCACAGTGCTACGACGACTCCGACTGGCTTTCGGGGTCTGACTCCAGCCAAATGTGTTGTCACAGTGTGGTGTGGTATTTCCTTTATCGTACGAAATGGTTGGATTGCGTGGTGGGAAGGGGGAGGGGGTGAAATATTTTAGGACTCGCACACTCGAAGAACTACTGCTGCTGCTGGTGCTGGTCGAGCCCCCTCCAAGTGCCCTCCTACACCCCACACCCCCCACACCTAGACCTACCGCCCACTCCTGCTTTCGTTCGTTCGTTTCGTACGTCTTGACATTTGCGTTTTGCCCTGCGTTGCTGGGTTTTAGTTGGCAGAGAAAACAGTGGGACGAGTTTATGGGAATGTGGTTTTGGTATAAAGATTGCGGCAAATTGAGGGTAGAATGCGGTTAGACGTATTTAAGTGCCGAAAGATGTTTTATTACTTAAGCTAAGTGAAGAGGGCTTTATAATATTCTAAAATACGGTAGAATGTGATTATTATTGACTGGTTCGGCAACGGTTCTGAAGCGGGAAATAACTTTACACCCAAAGTTCAAGTCTTTGAGTTGTGGTTCTGGACCATTTAAAACTGGTTTTTAACTTGTCTTGAACCTGGTAAACACAAGTTTCAATGCACAGTTTAAGAAATGAATCGGAACCACTTTGAACCGATACAAAGTTATTCATTTGCAATTTGCATTTCGCACCACTGTTCGATGCTTAAGCGAAATTTTCGTTTATTCTGATTATAAAAGACGAGCATGAAAGGCAAGGCAGACGAGGTGCGCGGGGGACAAGCACAAAATTCCAACTTTACTTCAACTTTAATGTTGGGTCGGTTCTCTGTGTGCTCAGACCTCAGAGCTTTCGGTGCGACGGTGACGACGACGACGACGACGTTCCTCTGACTCTTACGACGTTCGCTCTTTTCATTTGTATACCCTTTTTAGTAGAGAGGATATGGAAACTTTGACATTAAAGAGTTTTTCAATTGAAGAGCTCAAATATCAAAATAACATTAAATCAATCTTGAATGAATTTAAATCAATTTCAATTTGGTCATATCTTCCACAGTTTTGTAGATAGAAAGTTCGTACCTTCTGGACAAAGTTAGTAATCAGTATTATTTATCGATCCGCCAAAGAATTGTAAAAGATCGGATGAACGATAGTCGAGTTATAAGGCAAATTCAAAATTTTGATAGGCAGCACTGGCCGCAACGGTGATGGGCAGCACTTCACACAGCTTAACACAAACTTTGGGCGATACCAGTGTATTTTATAGTCGGGCTTGACCGACTTTCTTACTTGTTTGAATATGTTAATATTTATGTTAATGCTCTGTTAGTTAACATATTGAACACTTCTTTCCCTGAGTAACGGGTACTTCGAAGTAGGGCAGTACCAACTTTTACTTACGCTCTCGTGTTGGGTAAAGCTGGTATCTAAAATTAATGAAGATTTGGCAACAGAAACTAACGAAAGGGAGCACCAACAAAGTCTATAACAAATCATATTGTTTTTATTACCCACCAAGCGTTTTATAAGGCATCCTCAATGAAGCACATTTTCCAAAAAGTTATCGTCATCTTATTGTGTGGCTTCTACATTTTCACTTTGAAAAGATCTGTTCTATGCTTACTATTAACCAAGTGACTAGCACAAAAGCTTACTTAAACATATTTGATATGTCGAAGTATAATAAAGTATGATAACTTTATATGATAAATCGAAGTTATTCAGCTGCTAGAAACATAACATCTCATGTTGACACTGGTTTACAGTTCATCCATGTCAATTTCTTCTCTGTTAGTGCTTGACCTATTGCTGGGGCCAAGCCATTGGTGTGCTCTGGCCAGAGGTCCATCAGATGGCTTGCGGCCTCTTCAGACCAATTGCAATTACACATTGGAATTCTTAACTTTCTGCAATTCATTGAGTAATTGTTGTAATTTGTAAAAAGTTTATGAAAGTATCAATAGAATGCAAGTTCTAACCTTCTGTCATTTCGCGCGCCACTATGTAGTGTTGGAAACTTCGTCAAAATTAGAAAAAAATAGTCGAGTATCGAATAGAAACTATAAAACAATCGAATAGCTAACGAGTAATGCGACTACCGAAGCGGAATTCGAAACAAGGCCGATAGTTTTATTTATACAAGTCCTAACCAGCAGCTAATGTGACCTGTGTAATTTAAGGTCACCAGAAAACATTATGCACTTTCTTACCAAATGCCCCCATTTTAAAGGAAATTGGGAAGTTGCACCTAAAAGATCGCACCAAAAGGATGCAAACTAGCTCTAAACTAGTTCGAAAAACTAGTTCTAGTGAGAAAAACAACTTTTTTTTTTCTATGGAAACGTCCTTATCATTGACATATACTTATTTTATATACTTTTACACAATTCTACAAAGTTTTGTCAAAATCGAATGACTATAGCATATACCCAGTCGGACTTGACTGCATGCCAGAAGTACATCCCGAATACAACTTTTGCCACTAAGAAGTAGTTGCAAAAACCTGCAATCTTCCTTTCGCTTTTGTACAGGGGCGCAACGCAACAGGATCTGTTCTATTAGAAGGGACGTTAGCATGGCCCTGAAGTTCAGATGCACCGGTGCGGCATTAACGAATTCTCTAAGTCTTCGTAGTGAGCACTCGCCACCATACCAATCACCAGCCAAGTATTTGCCTAACGTATGGGAGTGTCCGGAAAACGTACCGATCGGTACGACCCTGCATTACCAGTCGTTAGTGTGGTGATGGGTGTACACTGTAGTTCAAGTACTTGAATAGCGCTGTGATGCCTTACCTGGTGTAAACGACGCGACTGTCGCTCAGTGATGCATCAGGTCGTTAGGCCTGGTAGTGCCTTGACACCAGTTGAACTACAGGGGGTTGTTGTTACTTCGTAAAAACAGCTCTCTCTGCTCCATGCTGCATGCATGCCATTAGACGGGACGTTTGCATGTTATGCAGATTTTATGCCTTGCAACATACGGCAAAAAGAACATGTTTGGAAAAAACGAACGGTCGTCAAGCGTTCGCGCCTCATTTCGCATATTGGTATCCAATAGCACGGGTGCTGCATGCATGCCCTTAGAAGGGACATTTGCATGTTGTGCAGACTTCATCGCTTCTAACCTACTGCCAAAAGGAACGTGCATCAGTTTTTATGCCTTCTTTAATACTGCTACTGCTTGGGAACCACGTTACGACAAATCCGACTGATCGGTCGGAAAAGAAGTTCTGGTGATTTTGTTTTGTTTTTTTTTTTTTAAAGTTTTAGACATATTTATTTGTGAATTTAGCACCTTAAAACTAACTACTGTTACTTCTTAAAGCTAACTTATACTGTAGGGAATATTCATATAAATTGTACAATATTATTTGAGTTTAGGATGTTTTTAAAATGTTGTGCTGGATTTTAACTTAAGACTAACTGCGAAAAACTTGGGTGATACAATTTAACAGGTAAGTGTTTTAGGTTTGTCTAGCCGGTAAGTCTCTGTACAGTGTAAGTTTTGTTTTCAGTCTTAAAATGTTAAATAAGTGAAAAGATTATGGGAGCATCTTCGCTAAATCCTTCTATTGGCAAGGTCAGTTGGGTGGACCCTTAGGAGCCTTCTCCTTGCCCTGATCCCGTTTATCCTCCGTCTTTTGAGGAGACGTCTGGCAAGGTTGTTGGAATGAGATGCCACCTTGTCTAGGTAACGCGCAGCCTGGCTGTTGATGGTGTCGCCAACCATTGGGACGCCACATTCTTTCTCTATGTCTCGAGTGCGAATAAACCACTCAGCTTCAGTGATTCGTCTGAGGATTTTGGCCTGAAAGACCCTGACTTTGTTCAGGTGGACCTGGACGCCATATTCCCATATTGGTGCCAGGATGACCTTGTAAATAAGGACCCTGTTCCAAAGCGAGAGTTTATTATTGGCGTTGAGTAGCCAACTCATTCTCTTCGCCTTGCTGTGAAGCTTGCCTGGTAGTTCGGCGGCTTGTTGCTTGAAGGTAAGCCTCTTGTCCAGGGTCACTCCCAGATACTTATGGGCCGTATTGTGAGGAACACTTCCCCATGCAGAAAGACTCGGGGGCTACTGTCTCTTCTGAGTGTGTGCGTGACACTAACACACTTCTCAGGGTTGATAGATATATTCCAGCGACAGGCCAAGTTCTCAAACCTCTTGAGGTATTCTTGCAACGCGTCTGTTGCCGAATAGACGCATCTGTCACGTGCCATGATTGCCGTGTCATCGGCAAAGGTTGCTATGAGGAGGTCCTGCGGTTCCTCTATGAGTATGTCCAGAGCAGTTGGCATATCTGCTGTGAACAGGCTGTACTGGGTTGGCCCCAGAACGCTACCTTGAGGTACTCCTGCAAGGCCATCCTGGACAACTCTAAATGTCCTGACAGCTAGGAATGATCTGACCATTAAGAGGAGCTGAGGATTGAGCGTTCCCTTGAGTTTGGCTAGTAAGCCAGCATGCCAGACGCTGTCAAATGCCTGTTGGATATCCAAGTACGCTGCCACAACGTTCTCCTTGGCGTGGAATCCTTCCAGCACGAAATTGACCACTCTGTGTAGCTGTTCTGGGGTTCCGTGTCCCATTCGAAAGCCGAACTGGAATTTAGGGGTCCTCCTTTTGACTACTGGTGTCTCCAGAATCCTTCTCAATAAGCATCTTTCTAGCAGCTTGCCAAATGCTTGGAGGAAAACTTTTTTGTTTTAAATGGGATCGCCTTCAAATTTCATAATTGTTAGTTTGCTATGGTTTTCCATGATTGCACTAAGTTTGGTCGAAGTTGGACATCTATAGTACAGCTCCCATAAAAAAGTAAGATCCGAAAAGAAGTCTTAGTTAGAAAACCTTTTTGTTTTCAATATACGCTGCAAGGGTATACAAAACTTCGACCGAGCCGAAGTTAACTTTGCCTTATTTTTGCGTATGTTTGTAACGCATTGAAGGAAGCATCTACGTCCACATAAAGTATATATATTCTTGATCAGCATAAGAGCTGAGTTGATTTAGCCCTGTCCGTCTGTCCGTCTGTTTCTAAGCTATCTCCTTCGTCAGTTTTAAAGCTATCCTCACCATACTTTGCAGGAAGTCTTTTGGTACAAATACGCTGCACATATGACGGAACCGGCCGGATCGGATGACTATAGCAAATAGTTGTCATAGGAACGATCGGTCGAAAAATAGTCTTAGTGGAAACGCCTCCAAAGTACGTATTTCTTAGTTTACTATCCTTTCCGATGACTTCACTAAGTTTGGTCGAAATCGGATGACTATAGCATATAGCTCCCATTGGAACAATCGGTCGAAAAACTAGATCGAGTGAGGAAACCTTTTTTGTTTCTAATGAAAACGTCCTTTTTATTGGCATATTATTATTTTATATACTTAAACACATTTCTACAAAGTTATATCAATATCGGATGACTATAGCATATAGCTGCAGTATGAATGATCGGTCGAAAAAGAAGTTCTAGTGAGAAAAACTGTTTTTGATTTAAATGGGATCGCCTCTAGTCGAGAAATGCTACTAGAGAGAAGAGATTTTTCAATCTTTGAGACAAAGGAATTCAGGGCGGTGTCAGTAGACTGTCCTTTGCTCTACGCATGTACTCGTAACATGCTGAGTAAGAGGGGCTTATAGTTTGCCTAAGGTAAGCGTCTAAAAGTCTCTCAAGGGTTTTAAGGAGAAACGGAGATAGTCTGATTGGCCTATAGTCGTTTGTTTTAACATGTGAGGGTTTGCCAGTCTTCGGTATGAAGATTACTTTGGTTTCTCTCCATCTAGTGGGAATGTAATTGCACTTTAGATAGCTTACAAAGATTATGTGAAGTCAGTTCATTGTATGCCCAATCGTTTATACTAAAATCACCAGAGATTTCTAATATCCCAAGATGTATCGTTAATAAAATTACTCAAATTGGTTAACCGATCCTCATTTTTCGAGAAAGTTTGGGTTCAGGTTCAAGGAGTCTAAAATTTAGGGCGCCTGGTTAATATGGTCCTGTTTGCGAGTCCTAAAATACACGAACTGAACCGGTTCTAAGAGGTTGGGTTCCGGACCGGCTTGTAGCCTTGAAAAATATTGACTTAAGTGATTCTTTGAACCGAACCTTTTCCCAAAAATGGGGTCCGTTCGGGTTCAGTTTCGGGAAGTAAGTATTGGTATAAGATTCAGTTCAGGGTCGGGTTGAATGGACCCTAATAACTCGAACCTAAACGCTTCTCTGGGATTTGACCCAGGACAGGATTGCTGCCTTGATTAAAGCGGTTTCGGGCCTTAATTTTGGACTTTGCATCAAGCATTTCGAGTTCGTTCGTTTACTTTTATATCTTCCATCAATTTTATTCTGGCCTGTTCTTTTTTTTTGATTTTGTTCAAATCATGCGGAGTCGGAATGGTTAAATTGGTCAGCTTTAAAAATCTGACTGTATTATTCTGCTTTTTATGTCAAGTTCCCAGTTATTTACATTTGACAATCTTAATGGCCAATGATTTCAAACGAATTCTCTTATCGTTTTCTTAGAATTCACTACGCTTATCAATTCCAGTCAGTCGAATTCAGAAACGCCCTCTTTTAAAGCTTCTAAGAAATACTGATTGCAGAAATTGAACTGTGGACAATAAGTGGAACTCTGATAGGTTTTCTCATAAGATGACAAATTCAAATATCCCCGATAAATTCGGATATAATATTTTAGAATTATGTTGATGGTAAAATTGTTTAGATAACAATGTAAGTTTAAAAAGATATTAGTTTTTAAGGATCATAAGGAACCAAAAAGCTTAAACAGAGTCTGTTCTAAGGTTCTAGATTATGACTATGAGATCAACTCAATTTTATTGTAGTGTGGTTCATTTGTGGAAAAAAGATTCCATAAGAAGTATTAAATAGCTTCCAACTGTCTGGTCACTCTGTTTATGTTAAAGCTGTAAACCGGCTGCAATCTTTGAAGCAATTTGCGCCTAGGGTTTCCGGCCTTAAAAATATTGGGTCGGATGTGATCCAAGAGCATGAAAGCTTCGTTTAGTTGAAAATAAATCTGGCTATATTTTTTTTTTTTTCGCTTCCTTCTTGTTCTTGACTTGGGCTGGTACCAGTGCTGAGGCTCTTGGGTTGCTTGGCGTTGTTGGCATGGCACGGCACGGTTGCAAGTTGCAAGCATCGCAACGTCGTCATTGCTGTTCCCGTTGCCTTTGTTGTTGTTGTTGTTCTTGTTGCTTTTATTATAAATTTTTGCTGTTGTTGGGGCTGACGCTGGTTCGTTGGTTCGTTCATCGTCTTGATGTTATACCAACCAAACGCCATCGCATGCTTCACCTTCGCCCCACCGCACTTACTCACACACACACACACACACACACACCACTCACTGCTCCCCTCGGCCTTCATTCGTAGCTGGCTGGCGCTGCTGCTGCCGTGGCGGAGTTTCTTGTTTTCTTTCAACGTTGCTGCTGCCGCTTTTGCTGTCGCTCTGCCACTGCCTCTTGGCTTGTCGTAATTTTACTTGATTTTTTTCTGTGTGCTGCTTTCTGTGCGCTCGTTGGACTGTTGGCTGGTTCGTTGTTCGTTGGCGTTTTTCATTTGTGGGGTCTTTTTTTTTTGCCGCTGCTGCTGCTGCTGTGAGTTGGTTTCGAAATAAACTTTAATGCGAACATTCGTTTGTTTGAGTTTCAGTTTCTGTGGCTCTGTTAAATTTTTGTGGGTAAAAAAGTTTATGCGCGAGCAGCTTAAGGCAGAGGTTTTTTGGTGTAGTTTTGGAGAGTAGAGTTATACCGGTCGGTTTTAGAAGATCGAAACCTTTGCGCAGGCTCCATCTGGCTGGCATGTTGCTGATGTACATTAGGCTTAAGCTGCGCTGAGTTTCTCTCTAAAATGATTATTTGAGTTTTTTTTTGCCAGCGGGTTTTGTTGGATTGGCACGCAAACGCACAATCGAACCGGCAAACGTCCTCGACAAGCCCAACCAGCAAAGCCACTTCAGTTGGCCAGCTGAAACCATCATACTTACACTCACACATATAGTATTAAAAGTAACAACAACAACATCAACATCACCGACATTTGGGACGTTTGTTCGTTAGTACCGCAACAGCGAACAGAGCAGATACAGATACGCACACACACACACACATATTTATGTATACATATACATACTTACTCGTGTATTCACAAATATATATAAAGGCGCAGCTCTACACGCGCGCTGGAAACATCAGCAACAACAACAGCAACAGCAGCAATCGACGAAGCAAGCGACCCGACAGCAACACTAGAAAACGACTGCATGAAGTATAACTGAAATTGGGCTTGTTGGGGCAGCAAATACGCTACTTTAGCTATATATCATAAGCATATAGAAGAACTACTAAAATGTTACAGGAACAAAACCTTGGAAAAATGTGACGTTTCTCATAACTAAACCAGGGACAAAACCTTGGATACTGAAACCGGAACCCCTTTCAAATCATTTACCAAAACCTGTACTGGAACCAATACTAAATTATTTTTGAGAACCGAAAGCCGTTTACCGTAATTGTTATAACCGATAGAACCGGAACGAAACCGAAATGTTGGTACTGGTACAGTTTGAGTTTTTTACCTTTGCCAGTAACGCAAAGAAGTTAGTCCTTACGTCTATTTCCATACTCCAAGTAAAAATGAGACAAGTTTATAGCTTTCTAAGAATCACTTTCAGTTTAGTCACTTAACCCTAAAAAACATCATAAAAGCTCTTATAATGTCTAAAATCGACTTACTTTACCTTAAACCTTTATAATTTAACCACAAATAAAATCAAGTCCAGCTACCACTCTGCCATCCGGCTTGCACTTGGAGCATTCCGGACAACCCCAATCAACAACTTTCTTTTCGAATCCAACATAATGCCATTAGAAACAAGATACGACCTCTCAATAGCCCAACTCAATAAATCCCTTTTAAGCTCACAAGATTCCCCGCTTAAAAACTTCATCTCAAGTATTACAAAGTCAAAAAAATATCCCAAATATCAATCAGTTTTGCACAGAGTCATTGGGCGTGTTTTTTTTTTTGCTACAGACAACACAGCGGCGCTTGTACAGTTTATACTGTGTGTGTGCGACTGTGCTGCTTTTGAGAGTATGCCTATGCCCAATAGATATCGACGAGCCGGCCTCTGACTTTCACAAAAGATCTAAGTCTTCTAGGGCCGCATTTGCCAGGCTGCCCAGGTTTTCAAGAGAAGTGCAGGGCATTTAAAGTGAACAAATTAAAAAGTACTGGCTGTTAGGGAAAGAGCTGGTTAATTGGCTTAAGACAGTCATCTATGGTACCTACAACACCTGGTATGCCTCTAGACTTCTGTTCAAATATTTCAGTAGTTGTGATTTGCTGTGCAATGGTTGTTCGGCAAGAATGTTTACAATATACTGGAATATTTGTTGTCCGAAACTTTTCGGAACGCTAAAGTGATCACCCACAGTCACGAAAGACTCTTGTTTTGCCAGAAAATAAATTGTAAACATCAGTTTCTGTTTCAGAGCTGCATGGGAAATTGGCTCTTCCAAGGACACCGCCTTTAGTTTGATCACGCGAAAAAGACACTGCGAATGTAAGGAGTCCTAACTTGTCGATTTATTATAATGGGAACAAGCTATCCTGAGATTACCTAAAAAGTTGCTTGGGTCATTCTGCACCATTCGTGGCATGTGCGCGACAGATGGTGTTTGAAAAGGCGCTACTTCAAATTGTTTCCTCTACTATTGCCAGGACAGATTCCAAAGTTATTATAACCAGATAGTATAGCCATTTTGCTCTTCTTTTTCTACAATTGTATTTATTTTTTATCGATAAAAAATCAGACTAGTCCATCATACAAATTTTGTAATGGAGACTCATCCATCACATTCGAACAAAAGTCAAACTGGATCCATCGGTTATTTGTCATTGATTTATGCTGCTGAACACGCCCATTATTTCATCCCGAACTTTGGGACTAACAATAGCTCCGATAAAAACCCTAAAAGACCTACGCCCACCTTGGAAAATAAATATGAACTAAATCAACATGTCTCTCCACAATCTTCCCAAACAACATGGCCCCGCAATAGTCTACGACAGCGATGTTCAAGAAGAGCGAGGCCAAAAAGTGAGAGTGTATTGGTGTGCGATATTAAAGCGACTCAGCCCAGCTTTGAACTGCCCTCAACGACGCCTGGGCAGCGAATGAAGGCAAAGAGTACTCTGCTTACCCTTGCCCCTTCGGCATGCGCTCGGCTCGTGTGCTTGTAAATAGCCGATTGCGCTCGGCCCCTGGGTGCAATGGGTGAACATCGCTGGTCTAAGAACAACAACATCTGGCACTTACTGACTCTCTTCCAAATTATAAACTCTTTTATACAGACGGCTCTAAGTCCGAGTCCGGCACTTCATTCATCATTTCCACCAAAGATACACTAATACACCAGGCCATTTCACCTGATTTTTTCTCATTATTCTCTGCCGAAATAGTAGCCATCCACCAGGCCTTAACATTAATCTCCAATAATAACCAGAACAACTGCATCTTTTCCGGCTTACTCTCAGCAATTAAAGCCGTTTCTAACTAATCCTGCAAATTCAGAATTCAAACCAAATCGCGAATACAACTTTCTCTCTCGGAAAAGCCCTTTTTTTACCATAGAGTCAAAAAATAAAATATTTGTTTCTCGTGTTTGTTTTTTTCTTCATTCTAAAGCGAGGCGTAGGAAAGCATGCAACGCAGCTGCGCTTGTACAGCTTTTACTATGTGTAACGAAAGATAGGAAGGTGCCTGTCCCTTTTCTAAATACCTATGAAAATACCCAAAAATATTTTTTGTCCATCCCTGTGGCCGACTTAGGGCTGCAAAGTCACCTGTCTACCTAAAGCCTGCTACTTGGTGCGTTTGCAAGAAATAATTCGTTGTGATTAAAGCAGTGGCATTTTCACTATTTGTATATCCTTGCAGAGGGTATTATAAAATTGTGCAGATGTTTGTAAAGCGTTGAAGAAAGCATATCCGACCACATTTAGCCTTGTTCGTCGGACGCGTCTGTCCGTTTAACTGTTTCTATGCTATCTCCTCCGTCAGTTTTAAAGCTATCCTCACCAAACTTTGCACGAAGTCTTTTAGTACAAATACACTGCACTTTTGTCGGAACCGGACGGATCGGGGGACTATAGCATATAGCTGTCATAGGAACGATCGGTCGAAAAACTAGTGAGAAAACTTTTTTTAATGGAAACGCCTCCAAAGTACGTATTTAAATAGGATCGCCTCAAAAATCGTAATTATCTGTGTAATTATCTGTGTATCCATGATTTCATATTTTCTATATAGTATAGATCCCAAAAAAAGTAAGGTCCAAAAAGTAGTCTTTGTTAGAAAAAAATGTTTTTGTTTTCAATGGAAGCTGCAAGGGTATACAAAACTTTGGCCGAGCCGAAGTTAACTTCCCAATACATTCAAAATATGGTGACTCTAGCTCTTCTAGTCTCCGAGATCTAGGTAATCATACAGGCAGACGCACTTTGCTATATCGACTCGGCTGTTGATGCTGATCAAGAATATATATACTTTATGGGGTCGGAGATGCTTCCTTCAGCCTGTTACATACACTTGCACGACCTTAGTATACCCCCTTTACTCTTCGAGGAACGGGTAAAAAACCCACATATATATTTATATACACCCCTGCGTCCATACGTGCAACTCAGTATGGTAGACCCTCTGGCTCTGTAGCATATATAGACATCATACTTATATAAAATGAAAATAACCAATATTTACCAACATTAAGAATTAACAATCAGACACCTATGCAGACATTTACATACATACTTGCTTACATATCTAAAATCAACCCATATTTCATATTTGACTCATATTCAATGCTATATCTAGTATTAGAAACTGAAGAATTATACTTATTTACCCAGTTACAACTATATTTAAATTTCCATATTTAAGTATGTATATAAACATATTCCCAAATGTCTTGTTAAGAAAGCACGAGCACTGATCAATACTTTCCCCTGACCAAATATTTCCATATGTATTAATAAGCGTTCTGACCTGTCCCATTGGAGATCTTTTAGGGTAGGGTTAGAATAGCTGAGTCAAGTTTCGGTGATAGCAAAGAAAATTGGCAGTAGAAGGGATTGCTAGGCCAGTACGGTTTAAGAGAATGGAAGAAATTAAAGTAAGATTAGGTTTAATATTCAAATGTGTGAATTGATCAGCTTTTATATATGTCGTCGTACGCACTTAAAGCAGAATAAAAGTAAAAAAAAACTATTTTTTTTTTTTTTTTCATCTGCCACTTTAACTTATAGCTCTTTCAGAGCACTTTAATTAGTGGTAAAGTTGGATGCAGACGTAGTGCTGGTTCCAAGATAAAGCCAAAAATGGAAGTGCTTTTTGGTCATCAATATAAGTGCAGAACTCAGAGTAACCTGCCCAAATTTTTTAGTGCAACAAATTTTAAAATGTTTTCAATTACACAAAAATTTGTATGGCATCTACA
>JAEIFV010001842.1:0-15294 GCA_018904265.1 Lordiphosa collinella | reverse complement strand
ACCGGCTTCTCTCTGATCCCACACAAAGGAAAAAACGTGGTCAGAAAATAAGATTTCTTCATCTCAAAATGTGAACAGAATGTTCTCTCAAATATTTGAGCCCAAATGTTCCGAATGTTCTTGAAATGAGCACAATTCGGCTCACCTCAACCACCCCACCGAAAGTATATGTAAGCATCACACAAGCGTCTTCAGACGCATGGCAATAGCCTAACCTCAGTTCACGCGTCGCGACGGCCGCCGCGGCGGTTGCACGCACTAAAGGTCTTGGGCTTCTACTCCCAGTGAGGTCGACAAAACTTATTTATTAATAAATAAACCAAGGCGGGTGGGGTGTTGTACAAGCGATGTCTCGGCGGACCTGGACCTGGGCCGGCATGAACGCGGTGGATCTGGACAGTGGACCTGGACATGGACAGTGGATCTGGACAGAGGACTTGGACAGTGAGTGGACCTGAATCTGGACACTGGACGAACCTGTGTACGGTGGACCTTATTTTTTTTTTTTTTTATATTTTAAAATGTTCTCAAAAACGGAACATATCAACTCACATTAAGATTTTGCGTTCTCAAAAAAAAGTTCTTGAAGTGAGAAATTGTTCTTAAAGTGAGAAAATCCGGTCATGATTAGTTTTTGTGACCGAATGTGCTCATTTTGAGTCCAATGTTCACGGTTTTTTCCCTCTGTGTAGTTGGGATAGAGTGGTCCTGGAGGTTCTTGGGAGTGTTTCTTCGGAATTGTTGATGGGTGGAGGCCTACCTACAAGAACTATATTGTGCTGATAAGATTCAATGGCCTTATTTACCATATTTGTGTGTGCTGTCTTTTTAGCCTCTGCACAGAATGCACAGGATGTGTGTGAGATGTAGCTCCTAGAAATGGTGAGATGTTAGCTAGTTCCGTGCGTAGGTCAAATCGCACTGGGTTTCGTTAAGGCATCCAATGAGATAGTGCTGTGTGAGTAGCTGGTTGTGACTTTTGACTGGCAGTATCTCCGTTTCCTGGTGTAGGTGGTCTGGGTGAGTCATTATATGACATTTGTTTGGGATGGGGAAGCCTTTTGGTTTCCATTAGCTGACTGCCGGATGGTTGTAAAAGTAGCTTTGCTACGGCTGACGGCTTTCCCAAGCTGTTGTTTGATCATTATATTTGGCTACGCTTAATGCCTGTCTGCACTCTTTTTGGAGCAAAAGAGTTTAGTTTCACATAACGCCATACAGTTTTGGCTGTTTTATATAGGTACATCTGGACAAACTTCATATAATGGGTACACAGAGTATAACAACAAAATTTTAATCAATTGCTCTTTTTCAGCGTGATCGCATAGCTGCCCATGGTTACCCAGCCGAGCATCATCATATAGTCACCAAAGATGGCTATATAGTGGGAGCATTCCGTATTCCCTATTCTCATAAACTACAAAATGAAAACCAAGTCCGTCCCATTGTTTTCATTCAGCATGGTTTGTTTAGCTGTTCAGATGCCTGGATTCTTGGAGGACCGGATGATGCCTTGCCGTATCTTTTAGCCGATGCGGGCTATGATGTTTGGCTGGGTAATGCACGCGGCAACACATACTCCAGGAATCATACCACACTTTCTACGAAACATCCTCACTTCTGGCGCTTCAGTTGGCATGAGATTGCTTACTATGATATTGCTGCCTTTATAGATTTTGCTCTTGCGACGGAGAATGGAAAGAAACAGAAGGCCATACACTATGTGGGCCACTCGCAGGGTACAACAGTCTTTTTTGCCCTGATGTCTTCTCGGCCCGAATATAATGCAAAGATTAAGACAGCTCATATGTTTGCTCCTGTTGCCATTATGAAGAATATGAGGAATTCTCTGGTGCGCACTTTGGCTCCTTATCTGGGTCATTACAATGTCTATTCAAAGTTGTTTAGCTCACAGGAGTTTGTGCCACGTAACGAATTTGTTTTGGCAATATTTTTTAATATTTGTGAAACGGACTTGAATTTCCGTCCAGTGTGTGAAAATACCGTGGGTTCTTTATACGAGGCTGACCGTGTAAATATGGTGAGTTCCTTTTCTTATTTCTAGGTATTCGAGAAATATAGCTAACCACTTTTTGTGCTACAGACCGCAATGCCTGAAGGCATGGCTACTCATCCTGCAGGCTGTTCTACCGATCAAATTCTTCACTATATGCAGGAACAGCAGTCGGGTCATTTTCGACGGTTTGATTTTGGACGCGCCAAGAATCTGAAAGTCTATGGCAGTGAACAGCCACCAGATTATCCTGTGGAGGTGATTAGCTCTGATGTGCATATGTGGTATTCCGACAACGATCTAATGGCCGCCGTTGAAGATGTTGAAGCCATAGCAAAGCGTATACCTAAAAGTGTTATGCATCACATGGATGATCCTTTGTGGGATCACGGGGATTTTGCTTTAAATTGGGAAATACGTGAATATATCAATGAACCGGTGATTGCCATAATGCAGCAATACGAGAAGGAACACAGTGAACTCTGAAATGATAAGTTTAAATAAACAATTTGCTTAATCTTTAAGATAGACTACTTTTGAGTACTTGCTAACTTATCGCATTCTTTGAAAACTCTTATTTTTAAGGTGATAAGGAATTTAAACAGGAATGGCATAACCGATGCTGTCCCTGCTCGAAATTTCTGAATCAAAGACAATTGGGTCTTTTGTGAAGAAGGTGGGAAGGTCGGCATTTTTGTCGGGATGTTTTTTTCGCTTAACAGGGAAGATATGGTGACTTGTCACTCTCAGCCATTGCAACCTAACCTAACCTAACCCCCGCTCACGCATACCCAATACATATGAATAATTTTTCCAATCGAATAAGTTTTGATTATGAGCTGATGATCCCAAAGCAAAATGCATATTTAGATTTCAATTCGGAAAAATATTTAATCATGGCCTCAAGGTTAATGGCAACAATGTGGCCCAAGTCATCTCTATGTGGTTGAATGAGAAATGGAGAGCAGACCATAAAAGTGAGTCCCTGTTGAATATGTTAGCAAAAACAAAAACATGCTTTGGCCTTGGCATATTGGCCTTTTTAGCCATGCCTCAAGTTCAAGGTCAGCATTTGGATTCTTAGCATTGCCTGATTTTGATTTCATTTAATTCATTTGCCTAAATCAGTTAATTGGTCTTAATTTGTGAGGCATGTAATCAATGGTGCTGAATAGTGTTTTTTTTTTTTTATTTTGGGGAAAGAAAAATGTGTGTGTTTAGGTAAATGAAATAATTGGAGCCAGAATGGAAGCTAAATGATGTAATTGATCAAGGCCACGACAATAGGATACAATAGAATAAAAGCGAAGAAACAGAAGTCAACCTTACATTTTTGTAAAGTTTATGGAATTGGAATTCTAAGAACTAGATTTTCACTGCTTATTGTTATTGCGAAAACCTACACAAAAAGCCAAGCAAAGTTGTGTGTACAAAAATCCAACATAAAAATGTTCTAGTGAGCAGCGAGGCGTGGCAAGTGAAAAACACACGGAAGCGTTAAATTGGCTCAAGTGTGCGCAAAAAAACAAGACAGAAATGGCGCCAAAGTCAAGCAAGTAGCACCAGCAAACAGCAACAAGAAACTTTTCAGTAACTGAAGTCACTTAAAAACTCAAGCAGAAATCAATAAACTAAAAAAAGGGGTTTTAGTAACGTTTTTATATTAAGAATTAAGTTAATCAGTTTTTAATTGTGTTAAAAGAAAATCTGTATCAGTCTGCATTTATTAACGTTGTCTTGTCAAAGAACTTGGTGACTTAATTGCCGTTTCCTATATTAAATAATGCAACTAAAATAAAATTACCTTCCGTTTCTGGTTTTAAAATATCTGCCTGACAAATATGTTTACCTTCTTCAGATTGTATTCCCCCAGTGAACCATTGTTTTTGGCCCCATAAAGTCGGACAAATTAGGCAACGACTGACTGAAAATATTAGCATTTGCACGCAGCATAGACAGGACCATTTCAAAGGGTCAAGTGCTGGCCGTTGGCCATTATTTTGCATATGCTGAGCTCTTTTTTCATTTTCGTATAATTGTAGCTCGTTGGCAGCTTGCCGAGCTTTTGTAAAAAGAAATAATTACATTTTTCTCTAACACTTTTGTGACCCTTTTTCTGTCTTACTTTTATTTAATTTGCGGCTATGCTTTGAAGCTGCCAGGTTTAAGATTTATAAAATTTAATTCAATTTTTAATATTATTACATTTTTATAATTACAACTCTTTTGCTGTTTAATTTGTAAAAGTTTTTAATAATTTATTATGGTGGAAAGCTTATAAAAAATTTGGCAAGAAAAAAGTTTGGATTTCAACTTCAAATGAGGGTGCAGAAATTGAATCTCAATCAAATGAGAAGGGTTGAATCTCAAGAAAATTATCCTATAACGAAAAAAAAAATTTGACGTTATAGATAAGTTTTTTGTTTAATTATTTATAGAATGAATTTATACTGTGTGTTATTTACGAACCCTCCTAAAAAATGCAAAGATTAGCCATCAGAGTGCCCCAGGCGGTGGAAGACATAATTAAATGGCGTAATCCGTTGATGTCTACCATCTATTTGATACTTGGTTTGGTGCTCACTATGTTGGCCCGGCATATGGCCCACTATATATCGACCAGAGATCTGCAAGAGTGCCTGTTTTCTTGACTCGAGTATACTTGTTGTAAATGCGTCTTGGGTATGATTTTCCACTCAAAATATTAAGTCAGTTCATATACTCACTCATACTGTACTAGTATTTCAGTGACTGGTCTCAGTTTTGAGCGGGTGACAAATTAACTTGTTCCTGCTTTGAGCGACACCGCACGATGCTTTCGTCTTTACTTTGCAGGTTACATACCAATTTTACTCAGACAGCAAAGAGGAATGCGCAAATAACTCGGTGTTTTGAGCACACATTCTACCAATACTTAAGTATTACATGTTGGTTTCTAAAGCACGCGTCACGTTTGCCTACTCAGGGTAGGGAAAGGCATATCCGACTTAAATAAGTATGTATATGAATAAATTTATTAAAGATCCATACAAAAAATATTGCTTGTGGTACAAGAATAATAAACATGTCTAAGTCTTTTCCCCGAACGACGGTCCAAGGCACTTATTTTAAAATTCTAAAATATTTTCATAAAAAACAAAGGTTAAATGCTCGCTCAAATTTAAAGGGTATGCAAACTTCTTCATACCTTTTTTCAGTGGGCGCAGGCAAAATTGCAAAAACAATAAACACAGAATTCGGTTCTGCTGACGTCGTCGTCAAAGCAGGGATGAATTTGACGAGAAGTGAAGGAAACGAACAGAAGCCGAAGACATATCAGAGAGCAGAAACACAAGGTCACCAGTAAAAAAAATTCCACAAAAGGCAAGCATGAGTAAAAAAATACTTAAGTGAGAAAGCGATAGATAGAAAATTCAAAGCTTGAACTTGATTGGATAATTTCACACTCAAATTTTACGGTTCCCTGTTTGTATGAGTTGCCTATCGCTAGCGAGTGGGCGAGTGTTTTCGGCCTAAGTGCGAGACGCAAATATGCCGCGAGTAGAAATACTACTGTTACATTTTGTTGGAGTAGGGAGATCGAGTGCGAAAATATCAAGTACTTGCAGTGCACTTGAAGTTGCGTTACTCGTGCAGATTCTGATATCGACCATGTTGGGAATGGCTTTTCAACTAAACTTGCCAGAAATTTGTTGGCGACAATCCACTTCAAAGATCAAAAGAAATTTGTTCTCACTTGGAATTCTGATCAAGAATAATATACTTTATGTGGTCGGAGATGCTTCCTTCTATGCGTTACAAACATCCGCACAATTTTATAATACCCTCTGCAAGGGTATAAAAACAGAATTTAAATTCTATTTCCGTTTCAAATAAGAATTTTTTAAAAAAGGACCAAAAACAGTCTTCCAAGCAGCAATACCCCCTAAAGATATTTCTTTCTTTCTCAGTACTGCAGATGTACTAACTTTGTAAGTCGTAAGAGGGAACACCTGAGAAGGTCGCTGCCAAACCCCTGAGTTTTGCATGTCGTGAAATTTCATGCCACCAGATGTACTGACGCATTCTACAAGGTCCGACTGGGTTCTGCCCAACCGAACCACGAAGAGAAAGAAATATTTTCTCGGCAGCGGACTTCAGGAAGCTCAACTTTCACGTTTTTTTCCTTCTTTCCTTTTTCAGATCAGACAATTTGCCATAATTACCACAGCTAAAGAAAGCGCTCGAGGTTGACGCTGCCAACTCGATCGAAATTCGAAGTGCTTGTCAAAAAGCTGACAGCTAAAGAAAGCGCTCGAGGTTGACGCTGCCAACTCGATCGAAATTCGAAGTGCTTGTCAAAAAGCTGACTGCTATAAAAACGCTCTGATCAAATGAAAGCTCCTTTTCAAAAGTCGTTTGTATTTAACTAAAATAAATGATGTTACTCTGTATACGAGTATTACCATTACAATTTTTTTTCTGAGTGTATGATTTTTCCCACAACATGTATAACCTAAAACATGTATAACATTTCCACAAATGTAAATCAACTTAACATTAAATACTACACTTCATTATTAGTTAATTTAAGAAGTAACATAAAAACGTAAGTAATCAGGATATAATTTCTGAATAAAATAAGAATCCCTAATAATTTTCTCATACCCCCATTCTACATTCTAAACTTTGTCAAAGTCAACTGTAGCACCCTTCCATAGTTAAGCCCTTTATGTTTTCTTAATCTTGCCCACAATGATGTTACCTCGAAATGTTACACATACGCCACGAGGTACCAATTATTTGTAGTTTCTTGGAACTGAGCTTCTCCTGCATATTTATGGAATTATAGCATACTAACCATGTAACCAAAACGCCTTTGGCTTTATTCTGGCTTCTGCGTATTTAAGCTTACTCCGTTATGTCACACAATTTATGTTTTGTTTAACACGAATTGCTACCGAGTAGGTTCAGTATTACCTACGACAATTAATTATATAATATTTAATTTGTAACAATTTTTATCTAGCATAGATTGACGCACAACTGTAAATGCACTTAGCCATTGTGTGGCAATTAATGTGCATTAGCAGGTTAGTTACACTCAATAAAAGTATCCGAGCACGCAACGTCAGAACAGAGGATAGAGAGTAAGTGCGAGATAGCAAGGCAATTGTGCAATGTTTCATTTTGTCGCAGCCTTTCATCCAATTGCACTTGAAATTTTTATAAAGTTTGTTATTTATTAGAGCAAAGTTATCAAGTTTTCTACTTAGCTTAGGTTTCTATTAGCTTCGCTTGTCGGATATTGCAGCATAGCCGTTTTACTGGCTTACCTAACTTTGGGAGGACATTTTATTAATTCGATTTGATTTAAAGAATATGAAAGATGATTTAATAGTTTGTGATTTAAAGATAAGTGGAACAGAGCTTACTGAGAAAACTTTAAAAAGTGTGCTTCATTGTGTAAGTTTTGGTTAATTTGATTATCATTCTACAACTTTATTTGTTTTTATCACTCACTCTTCACATTGTTGCCTTGACTTTGAATAACCCCCTACAGACTTAGTTATAAATCAAAGCTAAGACATCTAAAAACGATAAGCTAGGAATTATACTGAAGAATATTTATTTACATACACTCTGAGTCAACCAGTTGCTTAGTTTTACAAAAGTTAGAGAGCTGACAAAGGTGATGTTCTGAATGAATGCTATTGAAAACCAAAAGCGATTGAATAAAGGTTAATTCTTTATACCATACCTAAATCCAAAATTAACTAATACATCTGATGCAATGCCCTTCAAAGAGGTGTAATTCTACCTTGAACTCCCCTTCATGGATTCCTTTTCTTATCTTATTTGAATGTGCTATCAAAAACCAGTAGCCACTTGTTCCCATCTAGTTTTAGCCAAAACTGGTATCATCATATTTTTAGAACATTCGAAAAAATCACTTGACAATGCCAGAGGAAAAATCCCAAACGAAATCTCTGCGTCAGAGACTGGACAAAGAAATTTACGATCCAATGCTAGACGACGACGCTAGACGACTCACAGCTTCACACCAAGTGCGGGTGAGCACATTTATTAATCTCTGTCTGAGTGACATGCCCCTGGCAAATTAGGTGATAAAGCTTCACACAAAGCCCGTGGCCATACATTTACAAGATTTGCATGAATTATGATGCATGATCATTGTCGTCTTGATAAGCACGACAGATGACAATATCTAACGCACTGAAGATGCTCACATTGTGACGGCAATAAGTTCAGTCTTCCATTGTGGGTTGTGGGTCAAACACTTGTGCGCGGTCGATGCATAAAATTTAGAACTATTATTTCGCTTTAAAAATTTGGTTAAAGTAAAGGATCTGTACGGTACGGTTTCAGTGTGTGTTAATCGTGTGGCGAAATGCATTAAATTGTTGCTTATTGTCTAGGATTTTGGTGACTTAGAAAAAGTTTTAAAGTATTTCTCTGATATATTGGTTCAAGCGGTATATTTGGCAAACAAAATTTATTTAAAAACGCTTCAAAAAATTAAAATTTAAAAAATCACAAAGGAGATTTAAAGAGAATTGGACGCACAGTCGATATCAAGAAAGCTTGAGAAGATTTTTTTGGAAACGCCTGTAAAAAAGCCATATACCTTAACTAAAATGCTCCGAAGTGGCATATAGATCAAAGTAATCGAGCCATAGCCGCAACAATGAATTGTTTTTAAAATAAAATATAATTTTATAATCAAAGTGTTTGTTAGCCGGCTCAAGATCGAGAATTAACAAAGAATACATATGAACAATTCTTCCAATTCTCAAGTTTTTATTCTCCCGGATGGTTGTTTAAATAGGAATTTGCAAATAGCTTGATAGTGTGACAGCAATTGAAAGCGTACTGACGAGGCCTTAGCCATGGTGGCAACCGAAGTGGTACCGTCTGCGCAACCACAGCTGCTGTTCATTTACACTCTTTGTTGAATTTCTGTTGATTATTGAATTATAATCAATGCTCGACCTTGAGCCGGCTAACAACCACTTTGACTAAAATCAAACCCAGGTCGCTAAAACCCATATTCAGATATAATATTATAATCTCAAAAGGAAATAAAACCCATCTATAAAAAAATAGATAGTCGAATAGTTATTTACGTCGATCATAAAATTATTTTTATGTGAGCTTTAATCTCTGTTGTTTAAAGTGCCAAAATTTATCTTAATAGCATGATTTCTTATTTATTATTTGGAATGGTTGTGAGGAGAAGCACTGCTGATTCGTATAAGTTTCCGAAAATTCACTTCCGTTTCGAAATGGAAACTTTTAATTGTCACAAAAAGATATTGGGCGCATTCAGCAGATAAATCCGATTTACGATTACTGATTTATGAATACCGGATTTTAACTGCTGAATACATAATGAGACCGTTTATCGACTGTTTTGGGGAAGATAATGAGTACAAGGTTTTTTTTCTAATTGCGGGAAAAATTGAAAACAATCTCGATCCCCTACAGTTTTGAAGATAGTCGGCTAAATCAAAAAAAAAATTATAACGGTGAATGGGCAATCAAAGTTAGTTCCATTTTGGGTTAATAAATCATGAACAACTAATCAGATCATGACTATTTTTTTCCAAAAAACCACGTTTACTTATTGTACCTCTCTGCAAAATTTGGGTTTAATCTAAAAACTAAATGTTTAATTAGTAACTAGTTCGCTGGCTTAAGGTCAAGAAGTTGAGTTTGTTCACAGCTCTAAGCAACTTATTCTTTGACAAACCAAAAAGAGCGTGCACAAAACCTTTACAGCTGTTTCATGGATATCCAATCCAATCATCAGAAGGCGTTTCGCTAAATGACTCTTGATCGTTGAGCCAATTCCATGCAATCAAAACTTTAAACAGTTGGGAACTGCAAAGCGCAATGAAAGCAAAATTGGACTCACATACAGAAAGCCAACCTTAATGGCTGTCGTTGCATAGCTTCGAGCTAAAGTTTCTAAGTGAGAAAGCTTGAAGCTTTCTAGCGAGCTTAGAACTGCCCGTTAAAACTTATAAGAGAGAAGGCACGCTCTCTTGTTTTGTAAACGAAACTAAATAAAAGTTTCATGTAACAACGTATAAAATTTTTTAATTTTTTTTTTTTTTTAATTATGTGCGTTAAGTTCAATCTTTAAGAACATTTTGATGAAAATTTCAGCTTCCTAGCTAGTCTGGTGTAGAAATGTCAGAGTTTTGATCAAAAAATGAGATTTCTGGCCCACAGTGCATCGGTTGACAAAACTCTTTTGAGCTCGGTATCTTGATAAGTTTTTTTTTATATGTGGGCCCACAGAAAATTTAACTTTCATTCCTTTATTACTCCACCAAATTTCAATCAATTTTAACATTCATCCCCCTTTTTTGGAAAGTTTATTAAATTTTCTTTAATTTTATTCTGTGGTTTTTACAAATCGGTGCACTATAGTCGTAGATAATAGCCCTAAAACGCACTTGATTTTTTTTTTAAAAGATGAAAATGGGTTTTAAGCAATATCTCGAAAATCGCTCTACTTTCGGTCTAAGTTGATACCATTTTCTGATTAAGCCAGGAACAACTGTCAATTAGGCTGGGTCAAAATTTTGTGTCGTAGTGTTATTGTTGGAAATCCTGCAGTTATAAATATAAATTTATAACTAAATTGATATGTCAACCCAAAATTAATCTTAATTTTTCTGCAAGTCCTTCTCAAATTTTACCAAATCAGCAATAACTGCGAAAGGAAGTTTTTGGAAGTCTGATAACTCGTCGGTCACTTCCCTGTTTCAGTGAAAGTGATAAATTGGCAATTAATTTTGTCCCCCTGCGCTTGAAGTGGTACTCAAATGATCAGAAATGCAGAATTTAACATGTGCATTGAAATTTGGAAGCAAAACGAGAGGAGCGTTCGCTACGAAATTGAAATAACGAAATATGAGAGCGTGGGAGATGGGGAACAAAATGACCGCTTAGTTTGACAGAGAGTCCTACCGTCTTCGGACTTCAATCAACTGATCTTCAAGATCAAAATTTCGACTCGAACTATGCTATGAACTATGTTTGCGCTGGCTATGTAACTACAATATGCGAGAGAATACAAACAGCGCAGTCGCTGCCGCATACGAATTGTGGGCAATAATCAACGCCGCTGGATTAGTTCAATTGAATATTTGCAGATATATTTCCTAAAGACCACTTTTGTGCTTCACTATTTAATCCAAGGTGCCCGCACTCTGTACGCTTGTCCTTTCTTATTGTTTCGCGCAAACCACCGCAAGTACATCACGATATCAAGAACAACTTTGAAGGGACTCTCTTCTTTTATCTCCATTGATTTTGTTTTGCCGTGTGTGTCAGACAGCCATAAGCACACAGCAATAAAAACCGGTTTTATCTTTTTTTGTGGTTGTTTCAGAATTTTTATACACTTGAAAAGTCTATTATAATTTTGCCCACAAGTTTGGAACACAAGAATTCTTTAGCTGCCATAGGAATTTTCGTTTCAAGTGTATTAAAACTTTGGCACAGACGAAGTTAGCATAATTTTATGTGTGTTGGTGACTGCGCGAAAATTAGGTGCTCTTGGACACTCCTGAACAATGTTTCTTAGTTTAAAGTTGAATTTGTCAAAACGTTCCCTATTTTCAGTATCCGAATTGGAAAAATGCTCGGCTGAACTTTTTCCAAGCTATGATATACTTCACACCGACCTCTTTCATGCCCCTTCCTTCTCTACGCTAATAAACGACGTTGGTATTGAAAGTTAACTTGACTTTTTGTATATTATCCTAGAAAAGAATATATCGTAGAAAAATGATTAAAGAACTTAATAAATTGACTGTGTTTCTTTTCAAACCGGAACTGTAAAACTTTTCTAAGAGAATAAGCAACAATATTAATACAACTCCATACTAAATGAAAACAATACTCCACAAGTAGCTTGACAGAAAACTTCCCTTTAGCCGAAACGAGCAAAGTTGAAAGTGTTTGGTCATTAGGAACATACAAAAACCTAATGAAAAATCGAAGAAGAAGCCTTCTTCTTCTACATTGTGAGTGCGAGTGTGAAAACTAATGCGAAAGTAATCAAAGCTAAACGCATTAAAGCCAAAACTAAACACGGCAGGAAGTCAGTGAAAACAAACACATAAAAGCAACTTGTGGTCCAGAGAAATAATGTCGACCACAAAAGAAATGGAGTTGGAGACGTCGCCCTCAACAACAGTGTCCAGTACGATTGTAAAGACAATTGAGGCCATAATTAGCAGCACTTCCCCAACCACTCCCACAACAACAGCAGCAGCAGCACCACCAACATCCCCCACATCAGCCTCCGACGGGGAGAAACTCAGCGTGAACGACTTAAGCCATGCACTGCAACGTTTTGGCATTGTTGATTATTTAGTTTTCATTGCCATGCTGGCCGTCTGCGCCGTTATTGGCTTCTATTTTGGTTTCATCGAAAAGAAACAGAAGAAAAACAAAACCAAGTCAAAACTGGCCAGCGATGAGAAGGATGGCGCTGGGGCGGCTGGAATTGAGGAACGACGCGGCTCGGAGGCCTTGGATTACTTGGTGGGTGGGCGCCAAATGAAAGTGTTTCCGGTCGCACTGTCACTGGTGGCTAGGTAAGTTACCGCTTTAGCGTTTTACATGTAGATGTTAAATTGGCTTTACGCTTTTTGGCAACGCACGATACGCGAGGCTTATTTAATTGCTTGCCAGGCAGGGGTATCAGATTTAATGTGTCTTGGTCGGGCAAGTCACGAACATGGAAATTTATTTTAAAGACAATTCAAGGAGAAAAGTTTGGATTTTTATGGGGGTTTGTTTTATATTTAATTGAAACAAGTTGCAGAAACCCAGAACATTAGGGAATTTTGATTTTAAATTACAATTTCGAGGACGAAGTAAGATTTTTAAAAAAAGGAGTGGATCAGAGGTACGGTTTTTTACTGGTGGTGGAGGTAACAGAACCGGTTTTGGTACTTAGTGTCTGTTACCAGGTTCCACGGAAGTTTGAATCCGAGGCAGTGTTTTGGAAAGTTATTCGTGGTAAAATGAGGTATATTAGAGTCGGCTTGTAATGCGGTAGACACGGGAGTTGGGTGTAACTATCCGAAGTCTCCAAAGGCTATTTCTCCTAAGGGTAGATTCCCGTCTCTCAAAAACTTAAAAGCCCTCAAGCACAGGAGCCGTTTAGCCAACAGCTTTGAGAATGAGAAAAACATCGCTCTGTTTCCCCTGGGTTGTTGGAAGGTATGGTCTACTTGAGGGGCATTATCGGGACTGGGGCCCTAATCCCGCATCGAAAAAAATTCAAAAAGAATCTCCCCATCAAAAAATAAAAATAAAAAAATTCCTGTCTTCCCCGTGAAGAAAAGTTGCTGAAATTCTAATTTAGACCATTTATTGATATTTTTTGTAGGCATTCAACATTGATTTTTGGAGGAGGAGGAAGAAAGGAAGGAAAGATCTACACACTGAAGTTCAGTTGGTTTCGGCTTTGATTTGAACTCATCGTTTCTTTTGTTGTTTTATTACTTTTAAACAAGTACAAAGTAACCAATAAACTTCTTAAAGCTGCAAGTTTTTAGCAAATCCCGCAAAATATTGGAATTATCTTACTTATTCTGCCTTTGGCCAAACGTGCGTATACGTAATCTAAACAGAAATTCGCGCACTAACTGCCCAGGGCAGTGGCGGCGTCTGGCCCATTGTTTGTTTAGTGCGAACAGACAAGGAGCGGCTTTTTATTTAAACTTTTACGCAAATTACAGCACAAATGCCGCGAAGCGTTAACAATATTCATTGTCAGGGTCAAGTTTTTCCTCTCGGATCATAATCTAAGAGTACATGCTGATAGGGCGAATTTCACGGAACTTTTTGGTCCGTAAATATCTGCCGGCTTTGCATTAGACTTAGCCTGATTGACGTTATTTAAACTTACGGCAGCCGCAAACTCAAATAATTCGCCAAATGGCTTTTTTTTTCTTTTTGTACGGTGCCGTTGACCTTGGCTAGAGTCGTTGTATTTGACACGTAGTTTGGTCAAGCACCTTTATGCAGGGTGCGGCGGCGGCGGCGGCTCCTTTTGTCTTAGGCGCGTTGTCGCCGCACATTAATGACAGGACAAACCACCAGGCCGCTTGGACAATTGTTTTGGGCGCGCGCCTTTTATTGTTATGGTGTTCTCTATTTGGTTGTCGTTTTGCTGTTTTCGAACAAATTCAGACGACGTGCTTTGAATTACAATTACATGCCATCATCATTTTTACAGAATTTCTTTTTGCAAGATTTGGTTTCTGTGTGCCTTTTTTTTCAATTTTTAAATGCGTCCAGCACCCGCTGTGTGCGTTTGTGTGTCTGCATACTTCAGTGTCGCTTGTTATCAACTTTTAATGATATTTCATTTTTTTTTTTGCTTATTTTGGGGCCATGTATTTATTTTGTGGCCAAATTGAAAGAATGATTGTTATGCACATTAATCATAAAAATCAGATTATGAAATAAAATGCCTGGCCAAAGATTGAAGGAGTCTTTTTGTTTGTAGAAGGAGCACTTGGACTACATTTAATATGGCCTACTTGGTTTTTTTTTTTTTTTAAAGTTTTCATTATTTATTAATGTTCACCTTTCAGGACTCTACGATAAATTGATTGAGTTTTTATGTTGCTCTTCATTCCATCATTCCAGCTCTATTAATAGACGCAAAGGGCTGGTTTAAAAATACATTTTTTTATGAAAACCCTCCTGGTCTATTGAAATCTCTGAAGCTAAAAAAAACTCAGTATGTTTTTACTATTAATGTAAGCCGACAAAGGGCTTAACTAAGTAAGCCTGTAAAAAGTGCACTGTAGATTGAAAATTAGTATTAGTTGTATTCCTGAATGTGATTTGCTTTCGATTTTGATTTCGTGAAAGCAAATCTTAAGCAGTTGACGAATCGACCCTGATTTCATTTTGATTTGCTTTTATTTGCACAATAATTGGCGACTATTTGATTTGCTTGATTCTTATACTAATGTGTGATCAATGAAAAAAAACTAGAAAATAAATCGAACAAAAATCATGAGTAAAGACAACCTTCCTCATGGGCTGCCGCTTGGCTAATAACTTTTGTTCACCGTTCAACTGGTATCCCAAAATTTAGAAGCCTACTTTTCTGACTTTTCCTCATATAACTACACCATGGCCTACTTAGTTAGTTACTACAGAAACTGTAACCAGGATTAGCTGGAGTAATCTTTGGAACACTTTTAGTCAACGATTTGTATTAGGAACTTAGC
>JAEIFV010001841.1:0-15422 GCA_018904265.1 Lordiphosa collinella | reverse complement strand
TTTATACCCTTGCAGAGGGTATTATAAAATTGTCCGGATGTTTGTAACGCATAGAAGGAAGCATCTCCGACCACATAAAGTATATATATTCTTGATCAGCACGACGAGCTGAGTTGATTTAGCCTTGTCCGTCTGTCCGTCTGTCTGTTTCTATGCTATCTCCTCCGTCAGTTTTAAAGCTATCCTCACCAAACTTTGCACAAAGTCTTTTGGTACAAATACGCTGCACATTTGTCGGAACCGGCCGGATCGGATGACTATAGCATATAGCTGCCATAGGAACGATCGGTTGAAAAACAAGTCTTAAAGAGAAAAACTTTTTTGTTTTTAATGGAAACGCCTCCAAAGTACGTATTTCTTAGTTTACTATCCTTTCCCATGATTTCACTAAGTTTGGTCGAAATCGGATGACTATAGCATATAGCTGCCATAGGAACGATCGGTCGAAAAACTAGTTCTAGTGAGAAAACTTTTTTGTTTTTAATGGAAACGTCCTTATCATTGGCATACACTTATTTTATATACTTTTACACAATTCTACAAAGATTGGTCGAAATCGGATGACTATAGCATATAGCTCCCATAGGAACGATCGGTCGAAAAACTAGTTCTAGTGAGAAAAACTTTTTTGTTTTTAGTGGAAACGTTCTTATCATTGGCATACACTTAATCTATACACTTTTACACAATTCTACAAAGATTGGTCGAAATCGGATGACTATAGCATATAGCTCCCATAGGAACGATCGGTCGAAAAACTAGTTCTAGTGAGAAAAACTTTTTTGTTTTTAATGAAAACGTCCTTATCATTGGCATACACTTATTTTATATACTTTTACACAATTCTTAAAAGTATGGTCGAAATCGGATGACTATAGCATATAGCTCCCATAGGAACGATCGGTCGAAAAACTTGTTCGAGTGAGGAAAACTTTTTTGTTTTTAATGAAAACGTCCTTTTTATTGGCATACACTTATTTTATATATTTTGGACACATTTCTACAAAGTTTTATCAAAATCGGGTTACTATAGCATATAGCTGCAATATGAATGATCGGTCGAAAAAGAAGTTAAAGTGAGAAAAAGTTTTTGTCTTAAATGACATCGCCTCCAAATTTCGCAATTAACAGTGTATTATGCTTTTCCATGATTTCATCAAGTTTAATAGAAATCAGACATCTATATAGTATAGATCCCATAGAAAAGTAATGTCCAAAAAGTAGTCTTGGAAAAACTTTTTTGTTATCAATGGAAGCTGCAAGGGTATACAAAACTTCGGCCGAGCCGAAGTTAACTTTCCCCTATTTTTTTTTTTGGTGGTGTCGGCGTTCGTTTACCATTTGTTTTAAAGCGGTAGGTGGTTCTAGCTTATTATACCCTTGCTTTGCACGATATTTATTAAGGGTATTATAAAATATGTCATTTATACGGTATGTTTGTAACGCATAGAAGGAAGCATCTCCGACCACATAAAGTAATATATTTGATAAAGAGTCATCCTGTTGTTTGGCTTTCTATTTTTATCCCTTGCCATGTTTGTAACGCTAGAGGAAGCGTCTCCGACCACTAAGTATATATATTCTTGATCAGCACGACGAGCTGAGTTGATTTAGCCTTGTCCGTCTGTCCGTCTGTCCGTCTGTTTCTATGCTATCTCCTCCGTCAGTTTTAAAGCTATCCTCACCAAACTTTGCACAAAGTCTTTTGGTACAAATACGCTGCACATTTGTCGGAACCGGCCGGATCGGATGACTATAGCATATAGCTGCCATAGGAACGATCGGTTGAAAAACAAGTCTTAAAGAGAAAAACTTTTTTGTTTTTAATGGAAACGCCTCCAAAGTACGTATTTCTTAGTTTACTATCCTTTCCCATGATTTCACTAAGTTTGGTCGAAATCGGATGACTATAGCATATAGCTGCCATAGGAACGATCGGTCGAAAAACTAGTTCTAGTGAGAAAAACTTTTTGTTTTTAGTGGAAACGTCCTTATCATTGGCATACACTTAATCTATATACTTTTACACAATTCTACAAAGATTGGTCGAAATCGGATGACTATAGCATATAGCTCCCATAGGAACGATCGGTCGAAAAACTAGTTCTAGTGAGAAAAACTTTTTTGTTTTTAATGAAAACGTCCTTATCATTGGCATACACTTATTTTATATACTTTTACACAATTCTACAAAGATTGGTCGAAATCGGATGACTATAGCATATAGCTCCCATAGGAACGATCGGTCGAAAAACTAGTTCTAGTGAGAAAAACTTTTTTGTTTTTAGTGGAAACGTCCTTATCATTGGCATACACTTAATCTATACACTTTTACACAATTCTACAAAGATTGGTCGAAATCGGATGACTATAGCATATAGCTCCCATAGGAACGATCGGTCGAAAAACTAGTTCTAGTGAGAAAAACTTTTTTTTTTAATGAAAACGTCCTTATCATTGGCATACACTTATTTTATTTACTTTGGACACATTTCTACAAAGATTGGTCAAAATCGGATGACTATAGCATATAGCTGCAGTATGAATGATCGGTCGAAAAAGAAGTTCAAGTTAGAAAAACTTTTTGTCTTAAATGACATCGCCTCCAAATTTCGCAATTAACAGTGTATTATGCCTTTCCATGATTTCACCAAGTTTAATAGAAATCAGACATCTTTATAGTATAAATCCCATAGAAAGTTATGTCCAAAAAAGTAGTCTTAGAAAAACTTTTTTTGTTATCAATGGAAGCTGCAAGGGTAACACAAATCCACACAACCCCAAAAAAAAAATAAAAAATTTAATACATAAACATATTTTTTTTATTTATTATAAATTATAACTATCACCGGCATATAAGAAGAAGAAACAAATGGGCGCCGTTACAATTGATTGCCATACCGGTTCCTTTTATGGCATTTTCATCACTTCGGCCAGAATCGGGGTACTGGTTGTCTCTCTCGTGTCGAATGTTGTCTTTGAGGGGCTTCCAAAGTCTCGGGCTTGGTTAAGCAAACACGGTATTTCAAAAAACCCCACAAAAAAAAGTCTGGAACGGCTGAATCGGGCGATTTTCTGATGTGCCGTTGCTCCGTCCTGTTGGAACCACATGTCCTCCAGTCCTAATTCGTCCAATTGCGGCAGAAAAACCTGGTTAACATGACCCTATAACGCGCACCGTCCACTGTTGTCGTTTGACCAGCGGCGTTCTCGAACAAAAATGGCCCGATGACTCCTCCAGCGTGAACAGCGCACCATGCAGTCACTTTGAGCGGGTGTAATGGCTCCTCGTGCATCACTCGTGGATTTTCGGTGCCCCAAAAGCGATAGTTTTGCTTGTTCTCGTACCCGCTGAGGTGGAAAAGAGCCTCATTGCTCATTATGTTCTTGGTCGAAAAATCGTCCATTTCGTCCTCGAGATTGAGGATGGCTTGAGCGTAGGTTACACGCGTTTGGCGGTCGACAGGCAGCAGCTGATGCACGGACTGGACCAAAATTCGCCTTAGGGACGACCGGCTGATGGCTAATTGCGAGGCACGGCGTCTAGTCGATGTTTCCGGCGACAGCTCGACATCTTCGGCAACAGCGGCGATATTCTCCGCCGAACGGGAGTATATCGATCCATGGCTTGTTCGCTTGTATTCTACATCTGTCTAGTCCACAAATGTCAAAACAGATCTGACTTTGGCGGCTATTTGTAAAAATAAAAGCATCTTCCAATAGGGTGACTTCTTTTGGCCCACCTTGTACTTGCAGTCAGATCAAGATTTTTTTTCAATTTCATATCGTCATATCTCCCACAGTTAAATAGATAGAAGGTTCGTCCTTTCTGGACATATTTAGTAGGGCTTCAGGATTATTTATCGATCCGCCAAAGGAATGTTAAAGATCGGATGAACCGTTGTCGAGTTATAAGGAAAACAAACAATTATGAGCAGCACAGGTCGCAGGGGTGATGGACAGCACTTCACAAATACAGAGAATGTTATAGTCGGGCTTGACCGACTTTCTTTCTTGTTTACCTAATACGAAAAAGAAGAAAGTATTAATCGCTCGGATATAATTTATGTTCCTGAAAATTACACGACCAAGCCAAGTTTTTAAAAATTTTCTTAGGTGGCATAGTATATAAAATATCGTTCAAAACAATAAAATATGCTCACAGATGGACCGAACTGTAGTTTAATTATCATCAATATAAGCGAAAAACTTATGATAAATATGAACGATATTTTTGAACCCTGAAGGATTCTCCTGTTTATTAGGATACTCCCTGCGGCACACTATAAAAAGAACTTGGACAAAACATTGAACAAACGAATCCGATCGCATGGGTCTTCGAAGCTGAAAAGAAATGATTGCCTGTTTCTTCTTAGAAAACGGAAAAGCAAGTATCATTAGATTACGATTGATATGTTTCTAAGAACCTCTGCGAGATCCTTGAATATAATTCATTTTAATTTATTTATTTACATAATTCAATCAAGTTCTAATAAGCTATTCTCAAATTTCTTGGGACGAATGAACAAAGTAAGCTTTTTAAGTGACAATTTGCGCTCAAAAGCCAAATAATGATCCCAGTACATGGTGTCGTTGTTGATCACTTGATTTTCCCATTTGCCATTGGGATTGCTGAAAATTTATTATTAAACATAACAGAATGCATATACAATTGCGTTAAGAACACTCACACTTTACCACATCCAGTAACTGAAAGAACACGGTAGGTTTTATCCCCATACCACCAGCCACCATTGTTACGCACCGCACAATTCCCTTGCTCCCACTCGTCGTTATCACGATCGTAGGTGGAAAATTTCTGATCCAGATTTCTAATCATGCCATTATCTGTACCATAAAAAATACCCCAAAAGACTTAATTCCGTAACTCTCTTCCTCACTACCGATGCTAAAATCAGAATAAGTTCCCCCTTCATGGGAGTCACTGGAGTATGTAAGATCTATTCTAAATTGATGCTTCCCCGAGTTGGTCATATGATAAAACTTTTCTAGTCCTATGAAAAATTCTCCATTTAAATCGCCAAATCCATTTCGATACTCCGACCAGTTTCTATTGAAGTCCACACTGCCATCAGAAACGCTTCTCCACCACAGTCCAACCGCCATCGCAAAGAACATGCAAAGAACCCAAGCTGGGCACCAGGATTTCATGTATACCCGAGACTTCTCATAGTCAAAAAGAACTGGAGGGTTTGGTAGCTGAATCCTCCACACTTTGTCTCTACCCCCCAAAAGGTTCTCTTCGGATTTATTTAGGCGAAAAAAAAAAAATTATTATCTTTAACTAACCAATAATTTGTTTCGTTCAACTGCTTAAAATTTCCTACATTGGGATCTGTTGTACGCGTATCATCAAGGTTGCTGATAAAATCTTGAACTTTTCCGTTTGTGTTCATACACAATGTTTTCATGTCGTAAAAAGATATTCGATCTTCTGTATTTTGGAGCATTACGTTCCTAACTGTATCCATTGTGGTCTTTAAATCTGCCATATCAAGCAACTTGTTTTGCAATTCAGTTATTTGCCTATCTTTGATTTTCAATTCCTCCAAATGGTCCAATGGATTCATAATGCCACACACTACGTCGCAAGGACGCAAAACAATCTGAAAAAAGTCTCACACTTTAATCTATTTAACTTTTTCTTAAAATAAAAACTTACATCGCATGATGATTCTTTATGGAACACCATTAGCACCGAATAGATGAACAGAAAAACATTTACTTTCATTTTGATTTTGTCACTTTCACGTTAGAATCAAAACTAATTCAAGAGTGACCCGTTGACTCAAATGAAAGCTTCGTTTTCATCAAGAGCGACATTTAGGTGTACTTAGTATAGATAATGTCTTCTTGGGAAGCATTCATAGGGTGGAAGGTTAAAGTAATTGATAATTCTATTTAAATGTGCAATTGCAATTGAAACGAGGGTTGCCTTTCATAATTGCAACTAAACATTCAATTTGTAAAACAGAAATTTTCCAAATATATTTGGGATTGGGGATATCAGAACTAGTAGAAGTGGACTTCTGGCTTATGCTATAATTTGTGTAACCAACATTTATGAACTTTTTATATTCTGTACCAGAGGTACACAGAATATAACTATGTTACAGCCAGAAGGAAGCATCTCCGACCCCATAAAGTATATATATTCTTGATCAGCATCAACAGCCGAGTCGATATAGCCATGTCTGTCTGTCCGTCAGTTATCTCAGAGATGGTTAGAGATAGAGGTTCGACATGTATGGGACAAAAGATTCTTATACTTGCAGGCTGATCAAGTTTATTTTCAATTTTTGCCACGCCCCCTCCCGCCACCGCAATTTTGAAAAAAGTCATATCTCCGACAGTTTTATAGATAGAAGGTTCGTAGCTTCTGGACATATTTAGTAGTCGGAATTCTTTATCGATCCGCTGAAGTAATTTTACAGATCGGATGAACGATATTCGAGTTATAAGGAAAACAGACAATTATCGGCAGCACCGGTCGCAACGGTGATGGGCAGCACTTCACAGGTACAGAGTATGTTATAGTCGGGCTTGACCGACTATCTTTCCTGATATAAATCAAAATTGCTAATTTAATGAACTCACCATCGTGACTAGTGCACTAAAATAGGTTAGAAAATCCGTAGCGCTATGTACATTCTGTCAAATAAGTACCCGGAAATCTATACATCTATATAAAAGTGAAAGTATGCTTGTATGTTTGTATGTTTGTCCCTTATGGGCGTCAAAACCGCTGAACCGATCTTCACGAATTTTTCACAGTAAGTTCATGTCGATCAGGAAAGTGTCATAGGCTATGTCTCAAGTCTGTGAAATGGTCCAAAAACCGCGAAATTTGCAAAATTATACCGTTCATCCGATTGCAATATAACTTTGGGGAATGACTGAACGCTTACCAGGGAAGGTTTCTAAGTTGAAGAAATTTGCGGAAAATTGTCCAAAAAACCGCGAAAATTACAAAATTTATGGTTTCGGTAAAGCCTTGGGGGAATGGTTCGACGCTTGCCCGGGAAGGTTTCCAAGTAGATGAAATCTGCGGAAAATGGTTCAAAAAACCGCGAAATTGGCTAAAGCTTCGATTGTGATGGAATTTTGGAGAATGGTTGAACGCTTTCCCGGGAAGGTTTCTAAGTTGAAAAAATTTGCGGAAAAATGGACCAAAAACCGCGAAAATAACAAAATTTACAGTTTTGGTATAACATTGGGGAATGGTTCGACGCTTGTCCGGGAAGGTTTCCAAGTAAAAGAAACTGCGAAAATTTGCCAAATGTTCGTTTGTTATAAAAACTTTGGAGAATAATTGGACGCTGCGTGTGAAGGGATTCTGATTTGAAGAAATGGGTGGGAAATTGTTCAAGAACCGCGATAATTCAAAAATTATACCATTCATCCGATTGCGATGAAATTTTGGTCAATGGTTAGACCCATGGCCGCGAAGGTTTCCAAGGTCCAAAAAATGGCAAAATTCGCAAAATTATACCGTTCATCCGATTGCTATCAAACTTTGGGAAATAAATTGAACGGTTTCTAAGCTGAAAAAAATATTTCAGAAAATTGCCAAAAAACCGCGAAAATTGCTAAATTTGCAGTTTTGGTAAAACATTGAGGAATAGTTCGACGCTTGCCCGGAAAGGTTTCAAAGTGGAAGATATGGGCGGAAAATGGTCCAAGAACCGCGAAATTTGCAAAATGTTTGATTTTGATGAAGCTTTGAGGAATGGTTGTACGCTTGCCCGCAAAGGTATCTTAAATGAAGAAATGGGCCGGAAATGGTCAAAAAACCACGAAATTTAAAAACTATACCGTTCATCCGATTGCCATAAAACTTTGGGCAACGCTTGTCCGCGAAGGTTTCTAAGGTCCAAAAATCGCGAAATTTGCAAAATAACCTTATGAGAATTTATGAAAGCGCTTAGTGTTTATATTACAATGCCGGCGTTGGTAAATGGAAGCTGTTGGATTATTGTGAAGATTTGATAGACGGCAATTGTAGACGGGTAAATAGGAGGTTTTAATCAAACGGTCAAAAAAAAAGTCACAATTTGAAAAAAAGTCATGATTTTAGATTATCATGAAGACGTGTATATAGAGAAAAAGATCGCACGGTCCAAAATGTTTATACCGACATGCAGCCTGCACTAGATTGAATATAATCGCTCTCTTAAGACATAAGAACCCGGGCGACGGCGGGTATTCAGCTAGTTTGAAATAAAGCACAAACAACTTATCAATCATCTAAATTTATTATATCCCCTTCAAAATAGGCCCCTTCTGAGGCAATACACTTCTTCCAACAAACAATCCAATCATCAAAACACTTTTTAAAGCTATATTCCAGGATGGCCTTCAGTTCTCGTTGCGAATTAGTTTTGATGTCTTCAATGCTCTCAAAACGGGTTCCACGAAGTGGTAATTTGAGTTTTGGAAACAGGAAAAATTCACACGGGGCCATATCTGGAGAGTACAGTGGTTGTTCGATGATATGTTGAGTTTTTGTTCAAAAACTCGTTCACAATGATCGCTTTGTCCGCTGGTGCATTATCGTGGTGCAAAGCCCAACTGTTGTTCCGCCACAAATCTGGTCTTTAGCGACGAACATTCTCTCTCCAACGCCTCATAACGCCAAGATTATTTTTTTTATTGACGGTTTGGCCCTCCGATAAGAATTCCGAGCACCATTTTCTTTATTTTGTCTACGTTTTCTTCAGTTGAAGAGGTCGAAGGCCGTCCTGAACGTGGCAAATCGCCCCTCTTTGAACGATTTATACCAATCGTAAACTTAAGTTTTCGACATGGTTGAATCACCAAATGTTTTTTTCAACACTTCCAACGTTTTGGCACAAGAAATTTCGTTTGAAACACAAAATTTCACACAAACTCTTTGTTCGATATTTCTATCCATAGTAAAAATCGAAACGCACACAAAAAGGTTGACTTGTTTCTAATGACGCCGTAACGTAATATAGTTTATATGACACATAGCAATAAAAATTTACAGAATAGTGGCTGACAGTTGTGCCAACCTGGAAAAACAATTTTTTGAAATATTCTTAGAGGGAAAATTTAAAAAGAAGGTTTTCCGGGTACTTATTTGACAGAATGTATTGCCTTTTAACGAATTAAAAGTTGTTCCAATACACACACGCTTCACTCAGATAGGTGGGCAAAGCAAAGAAATGCTTTTGTTTCTGAATACAACAACAACGGGCCAGCTGTTGCTATCATGGCAGAAGCGCAAGCGTAAGTCACTTGTCATCAAAACAAGACTCAGCTAAATGAGTAGTGTGACCCACCACCAACTAATTGAAAAATGCCATAAACCTGAAACATCGCGATGCATCGGCGTAACTTTTTTGTTAATTCTGGCCACACTAGGTATACGTTCCCCGTTAACGCAATATGTGGTGGCGTAAGCTAAATTAATCTAGGCCTCCGTCGTAGGCTCCGTCTAGGCCTTTAAGGCAAAAAAATATATTACTTCTTTCAAACAATGAAATGAGTTTGTTTTGTTAATGAAATATGAACACTGGATTTTTGGTTTTTCTCAGCGATCATCGTCCACAGCGCTGCATTCTTCTAACTGCCATACATCCCAACCTCCACAGAGAAACAGTAACTTGATTATTCTTTATTAAGCAACCAATATATTCACTAGAAAAAAATTATATGACAGAACAGCGTTTGCCGGGTCAGCCAGTTTATGTATATAATTCAAAAAGTTCAAGAGAACTATTCTGAAACTTCTTTGGTCGTATTAGCAGTGTAAGCTCCTTAAGTGACAATTTGAGCTTAAAGGCTAAGTAATGATCCCAGTACATGGTGTCATTGTTGATCACTTGATTTTTCCATTTTCCATTGGGATTGCTGCAAATACATTTATATAACAAAATGCAAATACAAATGCGTTTAGAACACTTACACTTTGCCACATCCAATAACTGGAGCATAGTGGGTTTCTCCTCCATACCACCAGCCACCATTGTTGCGCTTGGCACAATTCCCTTGCTCCCACTCGTCGTTGTCACGATCATAGGTGGAAAATTTTTGATTCAAGTTAACATCCATGCCATTATCTGCACCAGAAAATAACCCCATAGACTTAACTACGTAATTCTCTTTCTCACTACCAATACTAAAATCAGAATAAGTTGCCCCATCATGAGAGTCACTGGAATATGTTAGATCTATTCTAAATTGATGCTTCCCCGAGTTGGTCATGTGATAAAGCTTTTCTAGTCCTAGGAAAAATTCTCCTTTTAAACTGCCAAAACCATTACGATACTCCGACCAGCTTCTATTGAAGTCCACACTACCATCGAACCGCTTTTCCACCACAGTCCAACCGCCATCGCACAGAACATGTAAAGAACCCAAGCTGGGCACCAGGATTTCATGTATACCAGGAGATTTCTCATAGTCAAAGGGAACACAGCTGGAGGGTTTGGTAGCTGAATTCAGCACACTCTGTTTCTTGCACTCCAGAAGATTCTCTTCGGATTTTTTTAATTTCGCCGAAAGGAAACTATTATCTTTAGCTAACCAATAATTAGTTTCGTTCAATTCCTTTAAATTGTCTTCACTTGGATCTGTTTTATCAGCATGATTCTTGATAAAATCATCAATTTTTGTGTTTGTCTTCATACACAATGATTTCATATCGCTAAATGTAAATCGATCTTCAGTATTTCGAATCATTAGCTTTCTAACTATATCCATTGTGTTCTTGAAATCTGACATATCGAGCAACTTATTTTGCAATTCAGTTATTTGTCTATCTTTGATTTTCAATTCCTCCAAGTGTTCCATATATGGATTGATAAAGCCACAAAAGGCTTCACAAGGTTCCAAATCAGTCTGAAAACAGTATCACACTTTAATCTATTTCAATTTCCCCCAAAAAACTTACTCACATCGCATGATGATTCTTTGTGGAACACCACTAGCATCGAATAGATAAACAGAGTAGCCTTTACTTTCATTTTGAATTTGTCACTTTCACGCTAGAATCAGAACTAATTCATAAGTGGCGCATTGACTCGAAAGAAAGCTACGTATTCATCAACTGAGGCATTTTGAATTATTTAGTATAGATTTCGTTTTCTTGAGAAGCTGACATAGGGCGAAAGGTTAAAGTAATTGATTCTATTTAAATGTGCAATTGCAATTGAAACGAGGGTTGACATTTGTATATTTCGATTTAACTTAAATGCTTAATAATTTTTGTACCCGTTACTCGTAGAGTAAAAAGGGTATACTTAAAGTCGCGCAAATGTATGTAACAGGCAGAAGGAAGCATCTCCGACCCCAGCCGAGTCGATATAGACATGTCCGTCTGTCCGTCTGTCTGTATGAACACACAGATCCCAGAGACTAGAAGAGCTAGAGCGACCAAATTTTGTATGTAGACTTTGGCCACGTCTCCACAATAAAAAATGTTGAATAACTCCTACAATTTTGAAGATCATATTCATATTTTAGATCATATTTTGCAATGTAGTGTATGTGCCCATTATCTACAATCTCTGAAATTTGCATAAAGATCGGATAATAAATGGCAGAGTTATACAGGTTATAAAAACGTTGCGTACTCTTTGGCGCCACATGCGTTGTTTGCTTACATAATGTTGAAATGGTCACATTAATGTTAATTCTCTGTTAATTAACATAAGGAAAGGCTATTAACACTACTTGCCCTAAGTAACGGGTATATCGAAGTCGGGCAGAACCGACTTTAACTTACGCTCTCGTTTTTATGCCAACAATTTTTAATAATAGGGGAAAGTTAACTTCCTATTTTCAAATAGGATATTTTTTTTAAAAAAGTGGATGCCACTTTTGGAAAAATCGAAAATATAGTTTACCGATAATTATACTTTGTACCAAAGGTACATAGAGTACCAGATCTCAGAGATGGTAAGAGGTAGAGGTTTAACATGCATGGGACTTATGCTTCTTATACTTGCGGGCAAATCAAGTTTATTCGTCTATTTTCGTGCTCAGCGGGCCGAAATACTTTTTCTAAAGTAGAAAAAGTTGGTTTGGTGAACTGGGGGAAGATTGACTTCCATTTTGCTCCAAATAGATTTCTGACCTACAGTAATACGATATTGGTCTTTGGTGAATTTGAGAGCCTTGGACATTTCCAGCCTTTTTCGGTTCAATACAGAGACCCAATAATAATTTTAAGAACTAAAGGGTGATTTTTTAAGAGCTATAGGAAAGCATTTAAAAAAACCACATACAATTCAGAAAAATGCATACAATCTTTATTTGAATCGATAGTACGGTCCATATAATTTAATGTTTGAAGATTATTTCATGCAAATGTTGACCGTGACTGCGCCTCAAATGGTCCATCCGCTTAGTCCAATTTTGGCATACTCTTTCCAACATTTCGGCCAGTATCTCACGAATTAATGCTTCAATGTTGTCTTCCAATGCGTCAATTGAAGCGGACTTGTCTGTATAGACCTGAGCTTTAACATAGCCCCACAAAAAATAGTCTAGGCGGCCAATTGACAGGTCCCGAACGTGAAATAAAATGTTCACCGAACTCGCCTCTCAATAAGTCCATTGTTGCGCGTGCTGTGTGGCATGTGGCACCGTCTTGTTGAAACCACTTGTCATGCAAGTCAAGCTCTTGCATTTTGGTCAAAAAAAAGTTGGATATCATCTTACGGTAGCGCTCTCCATTTACAGTTACGTTACGATTCGCATCATCTTTGAAGAAGTGCAGTCCAATGATGCCACCAGCCCATAAACCGCACCAAACTGTGACTTTTTCTGGATGCATTGGTAGCTCTTGCAATGCTTTTGGCTGATATTCCCTCAAAAATCGACAATTCTGCTTATTTAAGTACCCATTGAGCCAAAAATGAGCTTCGTCGCTGAACGCAATTATTCGGTAAAAAAAGTGGATCTTCGGCCAACTTTCCAAGAGCCCATTCACCAAAAATTCTTCGTTGCGGTAGGTCGTTCGACTTCAATTCTTGCACCAGATGTATTTTGAAAGGCTTCACACCTAAATTCTTCCGCAAAATTTTCCACGTTGTTGAGTAACTGAGGCCCAATTGCTGCAAACGGCGACGAATCGATAATTGATGGTCATCATTAGCACTGGCCGATACAGCTGCGATATTTTCTTCAGTTCGCACTCTACGTAAGCGTGTTGGTGGTTTAATGTCCAACAATGTAAATTTGGTGCGAAATTTAGTCACAATAGCCCGAATAGCCGCTTCAGTGCAAGCTTTGTTCGTTTGTAAGACGATTCATGGTTAAATTATAGACCAAACTGAAGATGTTTGACAGTGAAACAAAACACGAAACGTGCGTGAGCTGCTTAAACCAGTGTTGCCAAAAAGATAATAGCTAAAAAATCACCCTTTAATTGCGAATTGCTTTAGAATTTTATGGACCAAGAACATTTAAAATTTGTATACCCTTGCAGAGGAAGGAAGCATCTCCGACCACATAAAGTATATATATTCTTGATCAGCATGACGAGCTGAGTTGATTTAGCCTTGTCCGTCTGTCCGTCCGTCCGTCGGTCCGTCTGTCTGTTTCTATGCTATCTCCTCCGTCAGTTTTAAAGCTATCCTCACCAAACTTTGCACGAAGTCTTCTGGTACATATACGCTGCACATTTGTCGGAACCGGCCGGATCGGATGACTTTAGCATATAGCTGCCATAGGAACGATCGGTCGAAAAATTAGTTTTAGTGAGAAAAACTTTTTTGTTTTTAATGGAAACGCCTCCAAAGTCCGTATTTCTTAGTTTACTATCCTTTCCCATGATTTCACTAAGTTTGGTCGAAATCGGATGACTATAGCATATAGCTGCCATATGAACGATCGGTCGAAAAACTAGGTCTAGTGAGAAAAACTTTTTTGTTCTTAATGAAAACGTCCTTATCATTGGCAGACACTTATTTTAAATACTTTACACAATTCTGCAAAGTTTGGTCGAAATCGGATGGCTATAACATATAGCTCCCATAGGAACGATCGGTCGAAAAACTAGTTTTTGTGAGAAAAACTTTTTGTTTTTAAGGAAAACGTCATTTTCATTGGCATACACTCATTTTATATACTTTTACACAATTCTACAAAGTTGGGTCGAAATCGAATGACTATTACATATAGCTCCCATAGGAACGATAGGTCGAAAAACTAGTTGTAGTGAGAAAAGCTTTTTTGTGTTTAATGAAAACGTCCTTTTTATTGGCATATTCTTATTTTATTATTCTTTAACATATTTCTACAAGGTTTTATCAAAATCGGATAACTATAGCATATAGCTGCAGTATGAATGATCGGTCGAAAAAGAAGTTCTAGTGAGAAAAACTTTTTAGTTTTAAATGGGATCGCCTCCAAATTAACGTCGCGCGCAAGCAGAGATGTGAGCAGAGAGGGCGTTATCGTGGGTGCGAAAGCCAATTTTTGTTCTTCCACAAATCCGTTTCTGGTGGATTGCTTCGCGCAAATTGCGCATAACTTGCAGGTAATATTCCATATTGACCGTTCTTCCCTGTGGCAAGAACTCATGATGCACCACGCCCCTGCAATCGAAGAAAACTGTCAGCAAAACTTTCACATTCGACCGAACTAGGCGCGCTTTTTTCGGTCTTGTCGTTCTACATCTTCTCGGCCTTCTGAGAACATTTTGTACCACCGATAAACGTTAGCTCGTCCCAAGGCAGCTTCTCCGTATGCCACAGTCAACATTTCGAATGCATCCGCGCACTTAATTTCGTTTTTCACAGGTTGATACAGGTCCATTTTTTGAACAGGTAAAAAATCGAAGACGATCCAAAATACGTGCAGCGAAGCAGCTGTCAACAATTATGAACATTCAAAATGGCCGAGCTTGTCGGCATAAGTGAGAGACATGAGTAGCAACATAACGCCACAAAAAAATCGAAATTCGAATATACGTAACCCGCGAAAATTCAAAATTCGCGATACTTTTGAACACACCTCGTAGTATGCTTTTCCAAGATTTCCCCAGTTTGATCGATATCAGACATCTATATAGTATAGATAGGAAAGTAAGGTCCAAAAAGTAGTCTTAGTTAGAAAAACTTTTTGTTTTCAATGGAAGCTGCTATAGAGGTTACAAAACTTCGGCCGAGCCGAAAGTTAACTTTTCCCCTTATTTTTTTTCATTCATTTATTATTTTGTTTCACATATTGTATAGAGGGTTGACTTCAGAAATTATTAGATTTCAAGATAGATTATTTTTTACTTATTGTGGTAGTTTATCCGGTTTGAGTTAAGAACATTAAGATTTGAACATCTTCTGAAACCCACTTACTATATATCGATACAGTCTTAAGTCAAGTATATCAGGATTGAAAAAACCATACTTTAAATAAGAATTTCTTACTTG
>JAEIFV010001840.1:0-15450 GCA_018904265.1 Lordiphosa collinella | reverse complement strand
CCCTTCAGTACTGAGTATTAGTGAATCACCAAGGATTCACCCGATGGTTAATCAGAGGTATCATTGAATCATAGGTGACCTCCCATACAAATTATCCATAAATTTCAACATTGGCATGTCCTAGGCGTTCACGCATGACAGTTTATGGGTGAATCACTCATGTAATTACAGAATCAATTCATCGATGACTCACACATGATACCCTTTTCAACTCATATTATGTAAGGGCATATCGGACTTAAGAAGTATTTGTGTAAGAAGTGTTTGTCCATAAATAAATAATTTATTTTGGGATAATAATAATAAAAAGTCTATATTAGGGCTATTTCATTACGATCTGTGCAATCCCCTTTTTTACAATTTCTTTATTTAAATTTAAAATTTGGGTTTAATGTTCGGTAACATTTGGAAGGGTATGCAAACTTTTCTGTGTACGCTTCATTCTTTTAATAACATTTTTTGGTAATATGCAAGAGGTAAATTTGCAACAACAAATAGACACAAATTTCTGTTCTGCCGGGCGGCGACGAAAACACATATGGGGAAAGAAGGCATGAATTTACGATGCATGAATTCTGAACTGAAGGATTTTAAACTAATATCAATTCAATTTGTATGCATTGGCATCAATTTGTGAGTGTGTGTGTAGCCCAACTTGGGCATAGCAACACACAGGTGACAACTTGGACCCCTCCCACACCCAACCAAACAAATAATTTATGTATTTCTAATAAGAGCAAAGGCTACAACAGTCAATTGCATTGTGGCTGCTCGAGAAGATTTCATGTTTGGGGATTGAAATGGAAATTCCTTTCAATTTTTCTGTAAAAAAGATGAAAATTAGCCGTTTCTAAACTGATTTCATATAAATAATAGGTTTGGATTAAAAAAAAACTTGCTATACCATTAGTGAATTTAGGTTTGCTTAGTTGGAGTACGCCCATCAATAGTGAAGACTTTTTCAGGTAGCAGTTCCGAATGGGAAGGAGTGCTTTCAGGTCTTTCCAAGAACCACAATAACTGTAGGCGGTATATGCCGTTGCACAGCTCTATACACGCTAGGATCCTCTACCGAGTTTCACATCATTGGGAGACTCTTCGGTATTGCGTTGTCAAAGGCTTCGGAATTTTTCAGGAGCTTGCTAGTACCTGCTAGTTTCTAACCCAGGAAATTGTAAAAGAGCTTGTGGTTGGTTTTAGATCACTCGGATTTCAACAATGCCTTGAGGCAATATGTAAATGTAAATCGATGAGAGCCCTACAAAACCTGATGGCTGGTACTCAGTAATTCTTTTGAACCCACACGGGGTAATTAAGCTTTAAAGATGAAATTTGATAGGAGCAGTGCAGAAAACCGGCTAAGAACCAAAGTGTTTTAACCTGTGAAGCGAACCTTAATCCATTCCAAGAGTGAGGAAATTGCTGAACCTGTCCCGATCCTAAATTTTCATTTCGGTTCCACAAAATTATAGAAGTAGTAGTTGTATCTTTATTACATTTATTTAAAGTTATCTATTTATTTAACTATTTAAAAAGGAGACCCTGCGGTTTGCGCCAATTTAAGAAACTGAAGCTCAACAAATAAGGGCGTACCAGGAGTTCTTATATGTGAAAAAGCGAAGCTCTAAGCTCTTGTTATTAGTTTTGATAGTTTTAATTGGCTGGGATACTGGAAAATATATCATTGTCCCCAACAAAATGGTTATAAACCCCAACTGAGGTTTGATAAAATTTCAAATCGAAGTAGGCTTTTGTTTTGAAGTTACTAAAAAATCTGACAAAACTTTTCCATTCTGTTGCTTGAACTAGCAGTGAACAGTTCTTCTCTTATTTTTTGTATTTATTTGTACCAAGCCGATTTTAATTTTATTTTTCCAATCTATTGCTTCAATATATTATTCATTCGTTTTCCACAACTGGCATCATCTTCTCGACTGTCATCTCCTGGTTTATAAATTCCACTTTATGCTTAAAGCGACCATGGGCTTCTGCTGAGGGGCAACCTGTTGTGGCTGCTATTTGTTCTTCAGATAGTTCTCGGTCGAGGCATTAAGATTGGCCGAAAGCTATTTTTAACTATATAGAAAACGGACAAGCCACGTAACTACGTTTCCCATAATAAAACTGTAACCCAAATTTCGTTATGGCCCGAGTCAGGACAGCCTGACCTACTTTGATATCCTGATAACTTATCAGGCACCATGTTGTCAATTACAAAGTTCGCATCAACGATACAATCAGTTCTAAACGCTTCTTCCCATTGCATATAAGGTTCTATCATGCATCCTATGTGAACGTCTAAAGCCGAGAATGAGTGAACTGATTGAACCTTATCAGTGTGGCTTTAGACCTGGCAAATCCACCACGGACCAGATATTCACACTGTGACAAATCCTGGAGAAGACCCAAGAGAGAGAGAACAACTCCCACCACCTTTTTGTTGACTATAAAGCCGCCTTTTAAACAGGTGCTGGAAGACATAAATGCGCTTAAACTGAACAACTGGTGCCAGCTCGCACAAGACAGAGGCGAGTGGCGGGCATTAATAGCAGCGGCCGAGACCGTCTATCGGGCCAAATAAGAAGAAGATAAAACCGCCTTTGCACGCCGATAAGGTCAAAGTTTTTTGAAGCCCTATCTACTTTTGGAACACCAGCAAAGTACGTTCGACTTTGCATGATGACGTTGAGAAGCACACAAAGCTCCGTCAAAATAGGGAAAAACCTCTGAGCCTTTCGATACCAAAAGAGGTTTTAGGCAGGGTGATACCTTATCGTGCGACTTCTTTAATCTGCTGATGGAGTATATACTGCGCCAGTGCCCAAATGCTAACAGAACGGGCACCATCTTTACCAGAGATAACATGCTACTTGCATATGCCGATGACATTGATATCATCGGCAGAGACGAATCTGTGGTAAGACAGGCGTTCTCAGAGATTGAGAAGCAGTCAAAACTTATGGGCTTAGCGGTAAAAGAGGATAAGACGAAGTACCTTCTATCAACGCGCAAGGAGTCTACGCTTGGACAATCTGTTGTAATGGGAGACTACAACTTCAAGGTTGTTAAGGAATTTGTCTACCTCGGAACGACGATAACCAGCGACAACAACACCAGTCTGGAAATCCAAAGAAGAATTATTCTTGCAAACCGATGTTACTACGGGCTCAGTAAGGTGTTCAAGAGCAGAGCCCGCTCTCGAAAAACGAAAAATCCCAGTCCTGCTATACGGCGCAGAAGCATGAACAATGACATCAACGGATGAGTCGTGTTCGAGAGAAAAGTTCTTCGGAGGATTTTTGGACCTCTGAAAGTTGTCGACGAATTTTGCATCCGAAAGAATCACGAACTGTACGAGCTCTATGGGGACACTAAGCTTGTCCAGCGCATAAAACAACAGCGGCTGCGCTGGATAGGACATCTTACCCGTATGGATGATAGCGCTCCAGCAAAACGGGTGTATAGTCGTCATGCGAACGAGTTAGGAGGCACGCCCGGGCAGGGAGATATTTCGTAGCTGGGTGTGCCCTTCTGGTGGGATGTTGCTCGGGACAAAGGCGAGTTGCGGGCATTAGGTACTGATCGAGTCAATAAAGGCTCCTCGAGACCGCAAATACGGTTGTAACATGCTATCTATCACAACCGTTTTACGGTCTCGCCGTATTTAAAGGAAAGGACGTCGGCCCAAGAAGCCAGAAGAACTCCAATTTTATTAGAGGTTTCTCATTCTATCGGACTTTTGCTGTCGGTATATGTGGCTTAAAATTTAAGGCGAGCAGTTCTGCTCGTGCCCTAAATATTACTGAATCCACAAGATTATAGACGTTCTAAAATACGTATAATGTTTACAGAGTAGTTGAGTGCAACCGCACGTAAAAAAGTTGAGTAACATGAAAATTTTGGATTGATTACAGGCTTTTTAGACCCGCAGGGGATATAAAGGCTTTTATAGACCCTTGCTGAGAGATATTATAAAATTTTGCGGATGTTTGTAACGCATTGAAGGAAGCATCTCCGACCACATAAAGTATATATATTCTTGATCAGCATGACGAGCCGAGTTGATTTAGCCCTGTCCGTCTGTCCGTCTGTCCGTCTGTTTCTATGCTATCTCCTCGGTCAGTTTGAAAACTATCCTCACCAAACTTTGCACGAAGTCTTTTGGTACAAATACGCTGCACATTTGTCGGAACCGGCCGGATCGGATGACTATAACATATAGCTGTCATAGGAACGATCGGTCGAAAAACTTTTAAAAAATTTGTTTTCAATTGAAACGACTCCAAACTTCGATTTCTTAGTTTATATGTTTTCCATGATTCCAAAATTGAAATCGACATCTATATAGTATACTGTATAAAATATAGCTGAAAGTATCTTAGTTAATAACTTTTTGTTTTCAATGGAATGTCCTCAAAATTGGCATTGTGTCTGCACACTATTCACTTAGTTTGGTCGAAAATCGGATGACTATAGCATATAGCTGCCATAGGAACGATCGGTCGAAAAACTAGTTCTAGTGAGAAAAACTTTTTTGTTTTTAATGAAAACGTCCTTATCTTTGGCATACACTTATTTTATATACTTTTACACAATTCTACAAAGTTTGGTCGAAATCGGATGACTATAACATATAGCTCCCATAGGAACGATCGGTCGAAAAACTAGTTTTTGTGAGAAAAACTTTTTTGTTTTTAATGAAAACGTCCTTTTTATTGGCATATTCTTATTTTTATACTTTAACACATTTCTACAAAGTTTTATCAAAATCGGATGACTATAGCATATAGCTGCAGTATGAATGATCGGTCGAAAAAGAAGTTCTTGTGAGAAAAACTTTTTTGTTTTAATTGGGATCGCCTCCAAATCTCGTAATTAACAGTTTGTTATGCTTTTCCATTATTGCACTAAGTTTAGTCGAAATCGGACATCTATTTAGTATAGCTCCCATAGAAAAGAAGGTTCCGAAAAGTAGTGTTATTTAGAAAAACAAACTGCAAGGGTATACAAAACTTCGGCAGAGCCGAAGTTAACTTTCCTCTATTTTTTTTCTTAAAACTTCAAACTTAAAAACTGAAAAATCAAAAAAATATAAAAATATTGATAGTTCGAAAAAATATTTGCAATGTTTCCAATTCGTCAAAGATGTTAACTTTCCGCTCCTTTAAAAGCCTTCTTCGGCTTAAAATGAGTTGTGAAAATGGGTTGTTCATTGGTGAATAAACAAAACTCAAATTGAATGATTCACTAAACTTAACAAGTGAATATGTGCTGTTCAGTCATTCTTACTCAGTCACTCTTGGTCCGACACTCTTGTTCAGCGTCTTGTAAAGTAACTTGCTTGAGTTGTTCAGTGATTTTTCCAGCAACTTGTTCAGTGACTAGTTAAGTAAATTTTCACTAAGTACAATGATTCTTTATCACTAATTTCCCTAGCGTTTCTGTTTGTTCTCAATGTATGGGAATGCTGTTTTTATTAATTTTTCATTAAAAATCTTTAATAAAGAAATTCAGCCACATTTAGAACCAATGTAGTAAGGTGGCTAACAAATGGGCAACATGCTACAGCCCATCGCTGCTCTATTGCAATCGGATTAATCCTAAGTATTTTCAAATTACGCAGCAAACTCAACACCGGTGCCAATTCTCATAGCTCACATGAGATTTGCCAGACAAATATCTTTATATCTTCATCTCCCCATCTTGAAGTAATATCCGCTTAATCAAGGCTTAGTACACTTTATGCCTTTTGGAAGAGGAAGTCCAAAATCAACAATTGCAATTGCTGCGATTAACATTGGCAACACTCAAACAACTCTTAATATTGTTTCAATCCAAAGTGTGTTGTTGCGTTGCCTTGTCTATTAAGTTTTCCATTACACGAGATAGTGATCCGGCCACCCACAAACCTCTTACACAGAGAGCTTCAAACATAAATCGAATAAAAGGCCCAAAGTAAAAGCAGTTACCAATAGCTAAAGACTTCAAACCTTCTACTAGCTGCCAAATGGGTGGAAGTGAATCTCAGAGAGCTGGTGGCAAGTGCATGCACATGTGTGAGTGTGTGTGTGGGTGTGCGTGGGTTGTGCCATGACAACAATGGCATTTTGATACTTTTGTATGAGATTTAATGAAATTTGAATCCTTTTGTTGAGTGGAATGACAACAGCAAGGAAGCTCAAGCTGGAAAAGGACCCACAGATTGAGGTGGAGTTTGAGCCTGCAGGCAAGTTGATGTGGCTACACTTGGAAAAATGTTTGTTTGAGAAAAGAGCAAATACTATTAAGGTAAGTCTATTTCTTATTTTACTTCCATGGTTTCTCCTCTACTACTTTTTCATCAAACTCTAAAAAGGGTGGAAAGTATTTTTTCTCAGTGTCTCCGTTATCATGTAGTTAAGGTATTTTTGGATCTCCTATGGATGGATGTAGTGGGGTATTTTGGGGTGTATTACAACAAAAGTAAAACAATCTTCTTAATGCACACTTTGGCCTGAAGGAATTTTTCCACTTGTAAAGCGAAACTTGCAGACAGACACATGGCATGAGCTGTTGCTCGGTTTGCCTATCATCATTGTCAGTTTATCTATATATATAGATAGATGTGTGTGTGTGTGTTCGTATATGTTTATATTGACAAAGAAACATGTTAATAAACAGCTGCAAGTTTGCTTTATTGTCATCAACAAAACTCCCAGGCAACTTTTGGGCCAAAAGTGGCAAAAGGAATAAAATTTATATGTACATTGAGACAATATGCTTAAGGGAACTTGCCAGAAGGGTTCTCTTGTCTGCCCTGTAAACGGAAGCTTGAGGTATCAATAACATTGTTGTGCTCAGTAGCGGCCCAAGAGGTCGGAGGAAGACAGTTTTGTGGATGGGTAAAAATGACAAAGATGTCAGCAGCTGTCAGCAAATGTCGATGGCTGGTTGTCTTTTGGCCCACTTCAGTTAAGTGTCTGTGTGTGTGTGTTACTGTGTGTTTGCTCATAGTTAAAACAAATTTTTGAAGTTTAATTTTGGGTTGCGAATACTTGGTGGAGGTGTTTTGTTGGCAAGCGGCACTAGGACAACATTTGCCCACATATTGGCAAATAGTTTGAGGAACTTTTATTTAAGGCTGCATGCCGACAGGGAATTGAGTTTATGAAGAACTATTTGGTTGTGGTTGACAACCTCAACCCTAACCGATCCCTATTTTTAACAAATTGTTTTTCTTAGAACGTTTAATGGTAATTTATAAAGTGTTTACCACGTGCTGCGACGCTGAATTACAAATGTCATAATAAGGTGTACTTAGTGAGCTTACAATGTTGAATGTTATGTTAAGAGATGTAATGGATATGGCATCCTGGTTTTAAGAGGTGCCCACGATTGAGGAAAGCAATTCTATGCGGTGTCGTTGATATAGGTGGTTATATTGTGGTCGGTTGTGGTGCAACTAAAAGTGTGGACGTGACTACTTTGCAAAGGGCCCGGGGGCTAGATTCCGGCTTGGAACATGTAATGAAAAGTCTTTAACCCAAAGGCGACTCTTCGATCATACGAGGTGTGTTCAAAAAGTATCGCGAATTTTATGTTTTTTCAATAATTATTTATTTATTCATGAATATCTATTTTGTCCCCTTCAAAGTAATCCCCATGAGATATTATACACTTGTGCCAACGGTTTTTCAATCTTCGAAGCACTTCAAAAAATCATTTTTTTTTATTTGTTCAGCTCCTCCTTCGATGCCGTCTTTATCTCGTCAAGCGTAGCGTAACGTCGTCCTTTCATGGGCCTCTTCAGTTTATGGACCACAACGTGGTGCAAAAAGTCGCAACAAGAAAGTTAGCCAATTTTTGTTCTTCCACAAATCCGGGCGTTTCTGGCGGATTGCTTCGCGCAAATTGCGCATAACTTGCAGGTAATATTCCTTATTGACCGTTCTTCCCTGTGGCAAGAACTCATGATGCACCACGCCCCTGCAATCGAAGAAAACTGTCAGCAAAACTTTTCACATTCGACCGAACTTGGCGCGCTTTTTCGGTCTTGGTTCGTGCGGCAGCTTCCATTGAGATGATTGAGCTTTGGTTTCCACGTCATAACCATAAACCCACGATTCGTCACCAGTTATGAACCTCTGGAGCAAATTTGGGTCGTCGCGGACAGAGTTTAACATCTCATTAGTTATGTTCATGCGATGCTGTTTTTGGTCGCAATTGAGCAATTTTGGTACGAATTTCGCGGCGACCCGTCTCATGCCCAAATCATTGATAAAAATTGAATGGCACGAGCCAATCGATATGTTTAGGTCCTCAGCAACTTCTCTAACGGTGATTCGACGATTGGCCAATACCATTTTCTCCACTTCATTACTTTTTTCGTCTGTTGTTGAAGTGCTCGGGCGTCCGGCACGCTCTTCGTCGTTCACATCTTCTCGGCCTTCTGAGAACATTTTGTACCACCGATAAACGTTACTTCCGTCTAAGGTAGCTTCTCCGTACGCCACAGTCAACATTCGGAATGCATCCGCGCACTTAATTTCGATTTTCACACAAAATTTGATACAGGTTCTTTGATCCATTTTTTTGAATAGGTAAAAATCGAAGACGATTCAAAACACGTGCAAGCAAAGCAGCTGTCAACAATTAAGTGAACATTCAAAATGGCCGAGCTTGTCGGCATAAGTGAGAGACATGAGTACCAACATAACGCCACAAAAAAATCGAAATTCGAATATACGTAACCCGCGAAAATTCAAAATTCGCGATACTTTTTGAACACACCTCGTACATTCTCCCGCGCTACTTCAAAAAGTATACACCGAGAAAAATTAATCCAAAAGAGACGAGACGAAACGGTGTTAATAAGTATCTCAGCCCAAGCGCAAGTCTTAATTTAATATTTTATATGAAAGGCTGCAAGCTGGTTCCGAGGAAAACAAAAAAGTTTTTCCAACTAAGACTACTATTCAGACACTACTTTTCTATGACAGCTATACTATATAGATGTCCGATTTCGACCAAATTTGGTGGAATCATGGAGAAGCATAGTAAACTAAGAAATACGAAGTTTGGAGGCGTTTCAATTGAAAACAATAAAGTTTTCTCACTAAAACAAGTTTATCGACCGATCGTTCCTATGACAGCTATATGCTAAAGTCATCCGATCCTGTCAGTTCCGACAAATGTGCAGGGTATTGGTACTAAGAGCTTCGTGCAAAGTTTGGTGAAGAAGAACTTCACCCTTACTTGTTTTTAAAGATTGGAATAGAAAGTGTATAGTTTCGGCCTGTTTCGATACAAGCTTAACGCGAAATTAAAGTTCGGTTTCAGGTCTTTCCCGAATGCAAAAGTTTGTTTTGCACAAATTTACACGAAGCTTTTTTGTAAACTTAGGACTCAGACAGACTAGCTAATTTTCATTTGCTCATAACTTGACCACCTTTCATCCGATTCTTATCATTCCTTCAGCAGATCGATATGTAATACTGACTTTTAAATATGTCAAAAACATAGCTTGCCAAAAACTGTTAACTTTTTTCAATGCGACCAGCCTCAGTGAAAAACATAAACAAACGCAGCACAAGCGGTCTCACACTGAGCGGAACACTTTTTCTGGCACCTCATGAGTCATTTCTGTTACATGTTTTCGGTTGAGCAAAACAAACGTGCCGGTCATCCGACAACCTCCGACAGCAACTGTTTTGAGCGAGCGCTAACTAAACAACCGTCTACAAATGAGCAGAATACATTATAAAATTGTGCGGTTGTTTGTAACGCATTAAAGGAAGCATCTTCGACCACATAAAGTATATACTAGGTGTGTTCAAAAAGTATCGTGAATTTTGAATTTTCGCGGGTTACGTATATATTCGAATTTCGATTTTTTTGTGGCGTTATGTTGGTACTCATGTCTCTCACTTATGCCGACAAGCTCGGCAATTTTGAATGGTCACTTAATTGTTGACAGCTGCTTTTTTGGATCGTCTTCGATTTTTACCTATTCAAAAAATGGATCAAAGAATCCGTATCAAATTTTGTGTGAAAAACGAAATTAAGTGCGCGGATGCATTCCGAATGTTGACTGCGGCATACGGAGAAGCTACCTGGGACCGAAGCAACGTTTATCGGTGGTACAAAATGTTCTCAGAAGGCCGAGAAGATGAACGACGAAGAGCGTTCCGGACGCTTGAGCACTTCAACAACAGACGAAAAAATTAATGAAGTGGAGAAAATGGTATTGGCCAATCGTCGAATCGCCGTTAGAGAAATTGCTGAGGACCTAAACATATCGATTGGCTCGTGCCATTCGATTTTTATCAATGACTTGGGCATGAGACGGGTCGCCGCGAAATTCGTACGAAAATTTCTCAATTACGACCAAAAACAGCATCGCATGAACATTGCTAATGAGATGTTAAACTCTGTCCACGACCACCCAAATTTGCTCCAGAGGGGTCATAACTGGTGACGAATCGTGGGTTTATGGTTGCGACGTGGAAACTAAAGCTCAATCATCTCAATGGAAGCTGCCGCCACGAACCAAGACCGAAAAAAGCGCGCCAAGTTCGGTCGAATGTGAAAGTTTTGCTGACAGTTTTCTTCTTCGATTGCAGGGGCGTGCATCATGAGTTCTTGCCACAGGAAGAACGGTCAATGAATATTACCTGCAAGTTATGCGCAATTTGCGTGAAGCAATCCGCCAGAAACGCCCGGATTTGTGGAAGAACAAAAATTGGCTTTTGCACAACGACACTATGGGTAATTTCACGGTTGTGAGGCCAAAATTAATAACTCTTAAGCGAAGCAAGATATTTAAGTTCGGTTTTTGCATTGGGCTTATGGAACCATTAGGTATTAGATTTAGGAAGAAGTTGGGCGTGGCACCGCCCCCTTTCTGAATAAATAAACTTGTTTTTATTAAATTTTTAGAACAATTTTTTAATATGGAACTGCAAATATTGGGATAGTTTTTGTTCTGTATTTATTTGTCAAAAGTCGGCGTGACACGCCTTTAAGGCGAAGAAAAATCTTTTTAGAAAAAATACCTAAGCGCATTCGTACTGCATTCCCTTTCTGCAGTCGTTTTCCAGTTCAATATTGCATGGAAATTCGAAAAGATTATCAATTTCAAAAAAGCTGCATTGATCCTCCGATGTGTCGTCCGAATTAAAAGAGCTTTCCAATAAATTCAAAACTTTAACAGGAAGACACATTCTCTTCTGTCGCTGAATTCTCCTATCCAAATTCACTGAAGATATGATTGGATCGGAAATATCTATCGCTCTCTGAAACACGTCTGTGGAATTTAGTTTCTGTTTCCTTTTCTCGCATGATGAAGACGATCCGACTTATAATATTTGTTCCACGATTCGGCTCCTTCCTCTCCAAAATATCAACAGGAAGAACAGTATTTTGAATAATGTCACCGGAGTGAGCCAGAATCTTGTGTACTGTTGCGGTCATTGGCAGCCAAGGATATTTGTCGATAATTATTTCTGCAGTCCCATAGCAAAAGGCTTGAAATTTCTAAACAGCTATTGCCAACTGACATAAACGGCATATTAAAATTATTCTGAAGTTTTCAATTAGATGTTTATCGATGCCGGTGCAAGGGTGTCTTGCCTATTCTTTTGAGCAGCCACGCTTGCAGCATGAATTAATAAAGCTTCTGCGCGACCTGTTGCTCTTAGAGGTGTATGGTAGCTTCGGTCGGCCCACTGGCTTTAAGTTCTTGCCTAAATTTAGAACTGTTTGGGAACTAAGCCAATCTCCATGAATGCGCCGAAACTGCTTTAAATTATATTTGCATTTCGTCCACATTGTGCTCAAGCGGTAGCAAAGTTTTCTGCTTGTATGCTCTAAAAGCTCTCTTTGATTTTCCAATTCCACTTCAGGTATGTCAGCTTTGAAAAAATTAAGAACAGCGTCCTCCTTTGCCTTTCTTCCGGTCGCTTCGACACTTGCCGCTGCCGAACAATTCTGCATTGGACCAAATTTTATTAAAAAATAATTTTACCAAAAGTGGTTAAAAGTGTATTTTTAGCCAACAATAATTTGAAAGAAATAAATACTCTGGCACAACACAATATGCTTCAGCAATTTTGACTCCTCTGGATAATACCTTTTTTAAAAATGAGACTGCTCGAAAAGTTTTCATTTGCTAGACTTCTTATTCTCTTTTTAACTAACTAGGGGCACCACGATCAATTTCTACATTTGACACTCACAAACACATAGTACAAACCCACACTAATTGGAACTCATTTCAAAAATTGTCCAAATGTTGATTAGTTTTTCACTTGTTGGCACATTCAAATTGCGAACAAAACCGTACAATTTGTAAAGCAAATACAACCCTGTGTTTAACAGCTGATTTCTTCAAAGTGGCGTCATCTATTGAGATTTCTGGTAAGCAACATTGAAGAACCATCTTTTGTTAACGATTTGCATTGAGAAATATTTCAAATTGGCCACTTTCAGAAAATGGGTTTTGGCCTCACAAACTCGTGAAATTACCCATAGTGCACGATAACGCCCCCTGCTCACATATCGTTGCTTGTGCGCGACTTTTTTGGCCAGAAACAACACACTAATGATGCCGCAGCCACCGTATTCCCGAGATCTGGTCCCCTGTGACTTTTTCTTGTTCCCTAAACTGAAGAGGCCCATGAAAGAACGACGTTACGCTACGCTTGACGAGATAAAGACGGCATCGAAGGAGGAGCTGAACAAGATAAAAAAAAAGTATTTTTTGAAGTGCTTCGAAGATTGCAAAAACCGTTGGCACAAGTGTATAATATCTAATGGGGATTACTTTGAAGGGGACAAAATAGATATTCATGAATAAATAAATAATTTTTGAAAAAACACAAAATTCGCGATCCTTTTTGAACATACCTCGTAAGTTCAGAGTGGGCAAAAAGCTTATAAAATGTTTGTTCAAGTTTCTCATATTGCTTACAGCTAATTTTATTGAGGTCTTGATTGAAGAAAATTCAAATACGTGAGCGAAAGCTGTTTAACTGAATTTGACGCTGATGATTTGACAAAAGCCTAATGACACTTAACGTACAAACACCGAGCCAACACCATCCAGAGCTGGGTGCGACAAACATAATGTGATTCCTGATGATTTTGCGAGGCAGCCAAATGGAAAACGTATTTTAGTGATTTTTAATGCGAAAGCAATTTGAAAAGTTTTTGTTTTGCCAAAAGTTTGTAATGATGAGGCGCGTGTGGGGTGAAGTGATGGCAACTTGGGTGGCTGATTAAGCATTCAACTTGGCTTCGTATCACATTTTGCTGGTTGCTGTGCGACAAGGCGCATTTCGCTAACAAAGTTGATTGAAATAATTGCGTCTACCCACCCCCATTCGGTGGAATTTCAGTCGCTAAGTAGGCTTATAAATTGGCAAATGTGTAAATTACAAAATAAATTTCAACAGCCGCACAAGTTGGTGACAGATAGATAATGTGCAATGAGGAAACGCAAAACTTTACAGAACTTTCAAATATGGAAATCTACGGATTTCAAGCCATTTTTTTTGACAGCTTACCGTCAAATTTAAAAGTAGTGTTATGAACCGACTTTTTTCTAAGTCCATACATCGGTTGCCGGCTAGCTAACGGCTGTTTGCGGGAACGCCAGAATATACATCGCACTTTGGAAAGTTTTCGGGACTGGCAACGGCATATACAACGCGATGAGTCAGCCAGTAGTGCACAAATTGAGGATCTACAGGAGCGTCTGGTCATACCCGGTGGCTCACCCAACATTCTGTCTCCCCTCTGCCTGTCCGAGCCAGAGCCTGACAGTTATCAATTCACCAATGCCATTGCAGTGGCACGCAAAAAACTTTTTGATGAACTTGTACCACCAGCAGCTCCACCTCGAACGGAATTCTTTCAGCTACCCCAAGAGGAGGCCCCCGAACTAGAGGTCAGAATAATTTATTGCCCGGCTAACTCATTTAGTTGTAGGTAATGCAATGTATGTAAAGCTGCAACACACACATGCACACCCACCCGTGAACATATCCCCATTTCAACAGCTGTGATCTCAGGGCGTGGGCGAGTGCCTACGTTGACGCCTCGGAATTCCACAATACAGTCCGCTTTCCACTCCAGTTCATTCGTCGAAGGCGTTCTAAACCGTAGTGTGCTGTTACGGACTGAAATTTGTAAACAAAATAAAAATGTAAACAAACAGCGATCACCCGGCTCATCACTGGTCTTAGAGATGCGCACGGGCATATACCGTATGCGATGACTTTGGGGAGCGTGAGTCGGGTCGTGAGCTTAGGAAATTTCCCAGCTTTTTAATTCAGGCTTACTGTTCGCAGAGAGTTAGAAGGAAAGGAGAAATTCTGTGAAAAGAAAAAGTTAGTCAGTCGCTTTCAAGGGCATTGAAGGGCACTTTGCAAATTTTCTTCAAGATTAGAAGAACACAATAATTTCTTAAACAGCAAAAAAAATTTACCAGCGGCAAAAATTTCACCAAACAAAAAAAAAGTGATAGATTTCCCGGCTCGGTAAGAAAGTTAAAAAAAAGTGGTTGCAAATAGTGGGATAAGCAAATGTGTTTACGCAGGTGCAGCCGGAGTGAATCAAAAAAAAACGAAGAGCAGGCAAGCAGCAGAGACGACAGGTCACCGGAGGAAGGATTGGCCACCGCCTCCAGGTGGCCCAGGTTTTTATACCCTTTTTTTAAATTTTTTTATTGAAAAATATAAAAAGAAGAGTAAAGAGTGGTGCAAAGGCTGCCTGGTGAACAGCCATCCTTAGGAGCAGGCCGCAGGAGGGACAAAATCACTAAGTTGCCCTGGCCCAACCAAATAAAAATAAAATGGCAATTAAATACACACACATATACATATTTTTCTAAAAATTTATTTATTTATTTAAACGAAAAATCCATAAAACAATTAACGTCCCTCAATCAAAATCTTTAATATGCTCCCGTACTGATTTGTTCCTTAGTTTTAAGTATTTATTTTCGTATTTATTTATTTATTATTTATTTGTATTTATTATTTTCCGTGTGGAACGTCCCTGTGGTACCCAGGATAGGGAAAAGAAAATGTGTCTAGTTAGTAGGAAGATGTTTAAAAATATATGTATATGCAAGTGATTGAAAAAGAAAAATGATGGATTAAAAAATTAAATGGGGTGAGATTGGCAGCATGAGGCGGGAATAAGGAGGATAGGGAGTTGGCCAAAAGCAATTGAGCGGCCAACTAATGGTAGGGAGGGCAGCTCACAGGGCAGCAACCAACATCTGCTAGCCCAAAAATAAGTTCATTAACAAAACCAAGCCGAAGTGACCGTTAAAAAAATTCCGAAAATATAAATTTCTTTGTTATCCGATTAGCCCATATATCGGGGTCTTGCTCACCCCTGAGCCAGCCGTTAGCTAGCCGGCAACCGATGTATGGACTTAGAAAAAAAAGTCGGTTCATAACA
>JAEIFV010001839.1:0-15499 GCA_018904265.1 Lordiphosa collinella | reverse complement strand
GAAGAAATATGTAAAAAGACTTGGTTCCAGATACAGAATGGCGCGTCCTGTAGAGATTTTACTTAAAAACCCTTTTTTATTTTCTAAAATTGTTAAAAAAAATTTTTAGTTAAGGTTCATATCTAGTTTCATCACAATACTTTACATAAATAGAAACACTTTCAAGTAGCTCATGAGCAGCAATGCAAAGCAAAGTGTTTCTATTCATATAAAGTATTGTAACGAAATCAAAATTCCTGAGTGCTGGATACTTACCTTTACCACAAAATTGATCTTTTCACAAATCTGAGCTTTGATAACCCATAAGTAAGTTTCGAGAAGGCGTAGAACCTTTCCCAATCAATTATTTTCAGCCATGCTCCCATTTTCGCATTCGTTTTGCGATTTGAAACCGGTTTTACGACCAATTGCTCTCCAAGTCGCAAAACTTTTGCGAATACGAAAATGGGAGCATGGCTGTTAATCTTTCATATGCAAGTTAAATTGTTGTATTATCTTATTTGGATCAAAAGTTATGATTTTTTGCAACAAAAAAATCTCAAATTGCGCCACTGTGCATCGTACGCATTGAAATTTGATTTTTATTTTGACAATTAGCTTAACCTATAACACTTAATTAGCCCTATTATTGATGCTAAGGCTGATTTTGGGAACTTTCGCTTTCAAGATAATTACAAGAAAACAAAGCACTCGCACAAGACAAATACAAAAGTACTTTTCGCAGGCAACAATTCAAACGCCAATTCTAGCGAACTCAAGGCAATATTTCAATGTAACCAATTTTAAAACTTGTCAGTGAACTAATCCGAACCGTTTTGCTTTGTGGTTTTCGGTTTGGGTCAGCATTTTCAAAGATACGCCGGTTCTGTTTGAGGTTCGGAGGTGATTTGGTGACCTCTTGGTCCTTTTTGTTAATCAGCTTTTTGATCAATTTATCTTTTTTTTTCTCTATAGCACTTTAAAGCAGGGATGCAAACCGGCTCTGAACCAAAAACCGAACCAAACCAAACCGAGCCGCTTTTCCAGCTTGTGAACCGAGCCGCAAACCGAACCGGCTTCCTTTCAGAAATGCTGAACCGAACCGAAAACCACAAAGAAAAATTGTTCGGTTCGGTTCAGTCCTCTGATGAGTTTTAAGGTACATGTCTAGTTTCAGATTTTTGAAAATTTCGATTTTTTTTTTTTATAAATCATGCGTTATAATGTTAAAAACATCCCCTGAAATTTTTAAGCAAAAAAAAAAAATACAAACTCGAGATATTTTGATTTTTGTACAGGTAGGTCGGGTGCAGTACAGTAGGTTGTCGAAACTTTAAATGCGATTATCTCGGAGACCACTTTTTTCACCCCTGGTGCGTCAGATTGCGAGGCCATTTGTTGACCGATTTTCTTATATGTTTTTTTAAATTGCTCGTAATTCTCGCTTGGTCGGAACTAGGATATTTTTGATCGGTCCATAAATATGGAGTTAGGGCACATTTTAAGGGGGTAAAAATGGTCAATTTTCGAAATTTTGACTTTGAGAAACCCTTACTCTCCCTATATATAGACCGATGCCAGATATCCTAGTTCCGACCATAACCACATCAATTCCCCAACAAAAACCTCATTTAAATTTTTTTTATCCGATGACGCGTTCTCTGAAATCTGACGCACCAGGCACCTATTTTTTTTAAAATGGGTCGACTTTGGAAGGCGGGCTACAACAACAACCGCTGCAACAACAACTACAAAAAAATTTTAAAAGTTAGCTTGATCAATTATCTATCGAACAAAAAAAACCGCTAGTCGATATGTGGTAAACTTTTCGAGTAATAAATTTTTCGTAAACCCTTACTTTTTGGGCTGCTGAAACTAGACATGTACCTTAAAACGCAGATAGCTTCTCTCTAGATAATGATACTTATTAATTTCGTTTTGCTTAGCTAATTTAAATTCAAACTCTACAAAGAGGACTACTAATAGAATTTTTTGATTTTTCGCATACTATTAATAGGTGTGTAAGATGTATAATACGTATTCTTTTCTAGCCGACGTTCTCAGTTATCGAAGTGCATTCCTTCAACTAATAGACACATTTTTGAAAATCTTATAAGGATCTCAACGATACTCAAATGGTTTTTAGGAATTCAATTTTCAAAGTGTGCGAAAAGTCACATTTCAATAGAAATCATAGTACTTCATAATATGCCTCTCTGAACCACTGAACCGAACCGAAACCACGGTTCAGTTTGCCCCAAAAGCCATGCAATGAACCGAACCGGCGGTTCAGAAACTGTGTGAACTGTGCTTAGTGCTTAAGGTCTTCTCTTTGCCCTGGTTCGGATTCAGACTTCCGCAAAAACTTGTAAACTTCAACTCCGTAGCGGTTTGAGTCCGCTAAAAGGTCTTTTGCTAATCAAGTTTTAAAGCTCCAGCTCAACTTTTTGGTTCTATTTGTATAGTAAGGCACTGATTATAGCGTCAAGCTTAAGTTTTGTAATATAAATCATAATAAATATTTCTTTTATGGTGCCAAGTTTGGAAGTGAATTTTTGTATGGCAGGTCAAAGTTTTATAGCATTCATTTTTATAGCAAGTTTAACCAATAATCCTTTTGTCCCAAAACTCTGTTTTTATGGAAAAATATAAGGATATTTTGAAGCAAACATTATTATTATTATTATTGCAAATTGAGTGCAAATTGTGGAAAGCCATAGCAACTTAGGCCTTAGATCCTTTAAAAGTGAATATTAAATATCGAGGCAACAAATAAAAAAAATGCAGAATTGTGCTGCAGTTAGAAAACGGACCCATTTAAACATTTATAAGGTGGTGGAATTTTTGTTAAATAATTTTCTAAAGGCAACTAAATAAGTGTCATACAAAGAGTCTTTTGAAATAGCTTTTTGAAAAATGAAACACAGCTTGCAACTGTATAAAAGCTGTAAAGAACACTTTGTATAACAGTTAAAGCTATAACTTTTTGCAATAAAGCATTTTCCAGTACAGTGTCTTATCGATAAGAACAACTTATTTTACCATTTGCAAAAACAAAGTTTGAAATATTTTCGATATTTAACATAAACCAGGTTAAAATTTTCCAAATATGAATTAATTACACTTCAATTACATTTGGTATAGTTTACTTAAATTGTTGTAGCTCTTTCTTTTATAGTCTCTGAGATCGGCACTCTTATACAGATACACAGACAGACTTAGTTTGGCTGTTGCTTTTGATCAAGAATCAATATCCAACCTACTGAGAAACCACTTTACTGTTTGTAGCTGTGTTAAACCCTTCAAAGCTTTAAAGCTGTTTCCCCGCTTTTCGAACATACGCCATAATAAATTGTATCTGCAACATTTCTTACCCCTCCCTTATCCATGCTTAGGCACCTTTCAGGAACTTTATTCAAGTCTTGTAAGAGAATAGTTAAAAACGCGAATAGTCAGCATTACCAAATTTTTATGAGAAAAAATGTGTTAGAAAACGATTTGAAATAAAATGTTTAGTAAGCTATGTGTGACGTTAAGTTGAATGGTAACTATTTAGATATTTTGTACTGGTAGAAAATAGCACATAAAACTGCTCTACGGCACTAATGCCAAATGGAGCAAAACAATTTTTCATATCAGCCAATGGATTTTAAACTCCAATACATTTAAAAGAAGTAAAGCCGGGTTCGGATTCCTTAACCTGTGTCATCTAATCTAGTAGCCTAATACGAAAATCTCTAGAAATTTCTGGGACACTCCATTACACTGTGAACCATTTTTCAACAACATTTTTTTGATACCAACGAGACCCACCAAATTTGAAAGGTACCTACTTACTGCCTTCAGCTATTTTGTAGCACTTAACCAGGCCTACAAAACACTTCTTTCGGTTGGGCGGGAGGTGGGCTGCTAATCTTTATTCGCTGCAAACATGCGTATATTGTGCTATTGTATGTCAACGTCCATAATCGCACTGGTAACGATGTTTGTTAAATTACACTTAAACTTTCGGTCAAATCCATCACACATAATCATTGCCATATTGTATTTTTGTGACTGAGTATCTGTGGGACCGGGTGTCAAATTTGTAGTATCTGTTTTGACAGCGGTTTCGGTGGCTGTTTTTGTTTTTCGTGTGATAGTATGCTTACAAGAAAGTAACGGCAAACGCCTAAGAATTGTTCTTGTAGTTTCATACAAGAGAGCAACAAGAGAGAGAGAGAGAGAGAGCGATATACCACATCAATACTCAGATGTTTAAGCTCTGTGCTTGCATTAGTATAACAAACGAGCCACACGAGTGGCGGGGGTATCGTTAGCACTGCATGAAATATGTCGCAAGTAGACTTAATACGACATACATTTAATTGCAGCGCTTGGGACACTCGGTGTGGAAAATATCAAGACCTTATGCATATTGAGTATATTGGGTCAAAGACTCGTAATCGCCTCTCTAGAAAAAATTATTAAAATACGCTCAGATCCATGGTTTTTCGAAAGTTTTTTGAATTATTGGATAAACAAAAAAGCTGAAAGACACGTAGTTTTTTTAATTTTTGAAGGCTACAAAGCTTTATTAGTTTTAAGGTTCCAAATTGGTATTTGCCGCGTTCACTTTCAAAAAGATAACTATGTAGAATGGCTTTTTTCTCTTATCTTGGCCTTAACAGAGCAACGACTTGATCAAATAGTTTCAAGACTGGAACATCTTATCAAAGTAAACAAATTAGGGCTTTGCGACTTAAGTCTCAGTTGATCGGGCTTTTTCCACCTTAAAAATTTGTTTTTCGGATCAAAAACTGAAATTTTGAATATCATTTTTAATGTTAAGCACAAACATTGCTTTTCCATTAATATCGAGTCAACCAAGAACCATGGTTTTAACAATATGTTTAATTAATTTTCCTTTTTTAATCCATTAGCTAGCCGGAAATATTTGATAAAATGTAAGCACCGTTTGGCTTAGAGAACTTTAACGCTCCCCTCAAAGCTTTAAGCAAAGCTTTTACATCGCTTTTCGAACTTGCGACCTACCCCTTAACCATATGTGGCAGCAACATTTCGTACCCCTCCTCTCCGAGCAACACCAAGCAACATTGAGCAGAAAAAAAATAATCGAATTCAGTGATAAAGTGAAATTCGTGCGCGTTGGTTGACTTTGGACTTCGTGCTTCGTTTTTGATTCTCTCTCTAAGCTGGTCGTGAAATTTCGCGGGTCGGTCGGCTCCGACTACGGCTTTCGACTCCGGCGGATCGGTATGCCTACAAAACAACAACAACAACAACAACAGCAACTGAAAACTAAGCCATCATCATTCAAGTGAAATTCTAGTGGCACATTTTTGATATTTTAGTTGATTTAAATCAGTTGCGCCGCTGGTCATTTGTGGAAAAGTGTTTTAATTATTCGGATTAATAAACATCACTGGCGAGATGCATCTAATTGGATTTATGCTAAATTTGGCGACACTAACAGGTGAGTCAGCGGGGGTCATTTAGGGGTTTGTTTTTGCTTATTTATATTCTCAGGGACACACAGTTTGGTTTTTATTTGAATGCCTCTGGTTATTTAAACGATATTGTTGTCGTTGCTGTTGTTGTCTTCCGTTTTAAGCTGCTCTGTTACGTATTCGTCAATATTTGCTTGTGGTATTCGGTTCTCTAGCTTGTGACTAATAGAAAATCGATGGCACATTGTTGCATATTGGGTAAAAGATATGAGAAATCAATTTCCAACCTTCTCAACTTCATTACGCCGAGTTAAGCCCTTCTGGAAAAGGCTTTTGACATGCCTTTGATTTTTCGCCTCCAACCAACGCTTTTTCCCCATTACTGCTGGTCTGACGCAGAGCCCGACACTTCAATCTGCATGCTCCACATTTATGTGGCACTGCGTTTTCAACTCTTTGCTTTATTCTTGACGCCCGACCAACTCTTGCTGCTGCAGTTTTTTTTTATTTTATGTATATATTTTTCTTTCAACCCGCAGCTCTACCAACAAATATTTAATTTAAATGGCGCTACATTGCGGGAAATGGGGTATAGAGAATTTAGGATGAGATTTGTGTCAGGCAATTAAAGGATGTGATAAAAACCAGACGCAAAAAGCGATGCCAAACTGTTAAACAAATTGTTTTTGGAATGAAAAATGCAAAACAATTTAGCAGCGACTACTACCAAAACGATTTTCGGTTTCGGTCAATAAGGTTCCCGGGCGATAGCTATATTTCTATTTTGGTTTATGATGGGTTATGAGTTGTATCTTAAATATCTTTAATTTGGCCAATATAAATGCCTTGAAATTCTTTTCGGTAGTTTAGAAAACTGTCTGCATGATATAAAAATCTGATTATAAAAAATTCGCTAATAACGGCTTCTGCGATTTAAAGGTGAAAAAAGAAATTTCAGTGGATCCCAGACCCAAGCTGGGGTAAGGCACTGAATACCCCGCAGGCATTGTTCTTAATTGGTAAAATAAAAAAAGGTGTTGTGAATTAGTTATCTGATATAAAATATATATACAATTAATTCAAAGTTCTTGATTCTGAGAATTTTTTGTTTGTAAGGACAACAAAGTCAAACAAATGGGCGCTACAACAACAATCGCGCTACAATTCAATTTTTGTGTTGTTTGAGGTGCTTGAATTTTCTGTTGTTTACGTTAATTAGGAACTTAAGAGGCTCGACGGACCATTGGTTGCCCATCGTGGATGTCAACTATTTAGTCGTCAATTCCAATTCCAGTAACTAAACTCAAAAAATGACCACCAAGCAATGAAAACTGCGGTCAAAGGTTCTAAGAGGTTGTTCAAAAAGTATCGCGAATTTGTGTTTTTTCAAAATTTTTTATTTATTCATGAATATCTATTTTGTCCCCTTCAAGTAATGAGATATTATACACTTGTACCAACGGTTTTTCCAATCTTCGAAGGACTTCAAAAAATCTTTTTTTTTTTATCTTGTTCAGCTCCTCCTTCGATGCCGTCTTTAACTCGTCAAGCGTAGCGTAACGTCCTTTCATGGGCCTCTTCAGTTTAGGGAACAAGAAAAGTCACATGGGGCCAGATCTGGGGAATACAGTGGCTGCGGCATCATTAGTGTGTTGTTTTTGGCCAAAAAATCGCGCACAAGCAACGATGTGTGGGAGGGCCGTTATCGTGGTGCAAAAGCCAATTATTGCTCTTCCACATTTCTGGCGGATTGCTTCGCGCAAATTGCGCATAACTTGCAGGTAATAAGGAATATTGACCGTTCTTCCCAGTGGCAAGAACTCATGATGCACCACGCCCCTGCAATCGAAGAAAACTGTCAGCAAAACTTTCACATTCGACCGAACTTGGCGCGCTTTTTTCGGTCTTGGGATCATGAAGGCGCTTCATTGAGATGATTGAGCTTTGGTTTCCACGTCACCAGTTATGACCTTTTGGAGCAAATTTGGGTCGTCGCGGTCAGAGTTTAACATCCCACTAGGCTCGCTCCTGCGGTCGAAATTCGACCATCGAACAAATTAACATTTAACATTAAACGATGTACACTTTTAAGTCTAAAATAATATGTCAAAAAAGTCTCATATTTGCATAGTTTTTGGTCCAAAAATAATTGTATCTCAATCGGTTCGAAACCCTGGGAAACCTGATTAACAAATATTCCAATTTTGAACAGTCAGCCAACATTTGGTTAACTAACTTGGCATAGTTTGGTCTTTTTTTACCTCCCAGAAAGCTATAAACATAGTTTCGTTCTTTCCTTAATCTTTTGTTAAAGTTTTGATTAAGTGTAAGTCTTAAAGCAATTTTCAATGCATTTCTTTATTTTTGGAAGCCGACAGCCTGGGAAATGTTGTTGGAAGGATGGCTCCAAAGAAAGTGTGGGAAGACAAAATATATAAATTTTTGGAAGAGATTTTGTAGCGCAGTGATAGTGGCTGACCCTACCACAGGCGTTAAATCCATAGATTCAATGTATTTGCGATTCGATGTAATACCGATTCGATCTCAAGATCACTGCACAGTACAATTTTTTAGCAGCACTTGTCTCGTAAAAAATGTCTTGTCAATTGGATTTCAGTCAGACCAGCAACTGTAAATCTGCTTAAAACAAAAAACAAATATGCGTAGAAGCTTTTTCCCGTTGATCGTCTTTCACAGGGAGAGCGCACTGAGAGCCACTCTCTCTGTTTACAAAGCTCAAAATACAACTGAGCATAGCACAGTGAGTGTTGGCCTATTGCTATTGTTTGCTCACCTATCTGTGTAAGTGTGTCTGTGTTAGTACAACTTTTAATTCGTTATAAAACAAATAATTACAATTAATTTTTTTTTGCACTGGCTGGGCTGAAATTCTTATACGAACATATGTTATAAATTTTTGGATTAATTGAATTTGTTTTACTATGCTAAAAAGGGGGCCGTACATTCGTATGAAAGCTTTTAGCGTATTAATATATAGATTAGCAATGTTCATGCGATGCTGTTGAATTGTCTTTTAAAATTGAGCAATTTTGGTACGAATTTCGCGGCGACCTGTCTCATGCCCAAATCATTGGTAGAAATCGGATGGCACGAGCCAATCGATATGTAGTCCTCAGCAACTTCTCTAACGGTGATTCGACGATTGGCCAATACCATTTTCTCCACTTCATTAATTTTTTCGTCTGTTGTTGAAGTGCTCGGGCGTCCGGCACGCTCTTCGTCGTTCACATCTTCTCGGCCTTTTTGAGAACATTTTGTACCACCGATAAACGTTGCTTCGGTCCAAGGTAGCTTCTCCGCATGCCACAGACACATTCGGAATGCATCCGCGCACTTAATTTCTGTTTTCACACAAAATTTGATACAGGTTCTTTGATCCATTTTTGAATAGGTAAAAATCGAAGAAGATCCAAAACACCTGTAATTAAAGCTGCTGTCAACAATTAAGTGAACATTCAAAATGGCCGAGCTTGTCGGCATAAGTGAGAGACATAAGTACCAACATAACGCCACAAAAAATCGAAATTCGAGTATACGTAACCCGCGAAAATTTAAAATTCGCGATACTTTTTGAACACACCTCGTATATTACATTAGATTACATGTATTTATACATTAACAAAACTCAACATGATTTTCGATATGTTAAAAAATATTTCTTATTAAATGGGGGCCCGTGAGCTGTATCCCCCCGGGGCCCGTATTTCCTCTTGACGGGCCTGACAATACCTAAGGCTTGAACATAGTATGTCCGAGTTCGGTTTGGCCGTTCTCTTATATGTTCAACCCATAAGTTTTAAATATTTGTGCCACATGGAGTCAAGAATTCCTGAACCCCTAAGATACAAACTAAGACGTTTAATGATTTGGAAACGTCATATATGGGGGTGACTCAGTATTTTCCAAAGATTTTGAAGACGGCTGGTTTGTAAATTTCTCGAAAAATTCGTCGGTGCCACAGAACTTCGAGAGATCTTTTTATTTGGAAAGTTTTGTTCAAGATAATTGTCCATCTGTGTACTTACGCGCCAATCATGGAGTAAACTTGGCAACCCTGAGTCCCTTTGTTGGGAAATTTCATCGATAACTTTCGTATTATTTTGTACATTTGCGAATGAATTGTTCGTTGTATTCGGAAATCTCTAGAGATTTTGAAGTAGGTTGGTTTGTAATTCTCTCGAAAAATCAGTCGGTGCAACAGAAATTAAAGAGATTTTTTGGTTTTTATTTGGAAGGTTCCCAAATAAATTTCCATCTCATCGAACAGGGATGCGTCCCGGGCAAATAAAAGTTTAATTGAAATTAAAATTTCAATATTAAAACAAATCAAATATGTTATTCATTTAATGCAGATGATCCAAATAAAAAAAGTGCTCAACATTTCAAAAATTAATTTCGCTTATCCAAATAGTTTTAGGGGTGAATTTAGCTGAATCTCCTCCCAATAGCTTGGGAGGGAAAGCATTTCATTTTCTTAAACAAAGGGCTACTTTTCTTAGAATTAGAATCTCTCTCTGAATCATAGAAAACTATTTTCTTAAAATAAAAAAATGTTTTCTAATATAGAGATAAATTTTTCTTAATAAGAGAAAAGGTATTTTCTTAAAAGCAGAAAAAAATTGTTTAAGACCACTGATTCAGGTCCACCACCGGTCCAGGTCCACCTCAATGGCCACCTCCAAATCTACCACCGGTTCAGGTCCACCCTCAATGGCCACTCCAGGTCCACCACCGGTTCAGATCCAAGTCCACCACCGGTCCAGGTCCACCCAACTCCAGTTCAGGTCCACCTCCAGTTCCCACCCCTTGTTCAGGTCCAATTCCGCCACCGGTCCAGGTCCAATTCCACCACCGGTCCAGGTCCAAGTCCACCACCGGTCCAGGTCCACCTCAATGGCCACCTTCAGGTCCACCATTCCTGAAATCTAGCACCTTATTTTCTAAAAGCAATGGCTACTATCGCCATATTTTTAAGAAAATTATTTCCAGAATTGGAAAAAAACGTCATATCTCCACTGTTTTATAGATAGAAGGTTCGTTCCTTCTGGACACATTTAGTAATTAGGATTAATAATCGATCCTCCAAAGAAATGGTAAAGATCGGATGAACGGTTGTCGAGTTATAATGAAAACAAACAATTATGGGTCGCAACGGGGATGGGCAGCACTTCATAGGTACAGAGTATGTTATAGTCGGGCTTGACCGATTTTTCTTTCTTGTTAAGAAAAAGACTTGAAAACCCAATTATCAGAAAAATCTGGCCTTTTCTTGTTTTTAGAAAAGTTTTTTCTAAAAAATTTGTTTATGGCATATTTTTCTTAGTTGCATAAAACTTTTCTGTTTTTTAGAAAATTTTTCTAAATACCAGGGCAAATTTTAAAATAAGGCGATTTTCTAAAATTCAAGGCGAATTTTTTTCTGAGTGTATGTAGTTGATATTGGGTTGAAAGAGGTTTCTGTGACACTCCCTATTGAAACCAATATGTTTTTGAATTTTTTAAAATTTTGAATTATTTTGCCTTTTTCTTTTGGTATGTTAATATGTTTTGTTTTACGATGTTGACAATTATAATTATAATAATAAATCTAATTTGTGCAATTGAATATATTTTTTAGGTGTTGTAAAGGTTTTAGCTAAATTCTAAAGAGTATAAAACCTTCGTCTGACTATTAAGCTCTGAAAATGTATTCTCCTCTTTGTATTCGTGGTGGCTTTCAGCAGCTGCATCCTTCCTTGCCTTGCGTCGTTTTATTTTGTTGTTCCTCAGTGTCCCACTTGCGGTTCTGTTTAATTACGCATATTACTGCGCCTTTCCACCCAGCTCAGCTCGGGCTGCCAGCCAGCCGGCCCATTGCTGCGGTCACTTACTGACGAGTGCGAGTGTCTTTGGTTTTGGGGTAGTGCTGCTGCTGCTGCTGCTTTTGAGGCTTGTCAACAGCAGGATAGCCCATCCGTTGCGGTTGTCAAGCATTTCCGCCTGGCCAGAATTGTTGGCGAATTGACCAACTGGTTCCTAAACCAAACGCCTTGTTAATTACGCTGCTTCAGCCGTTTGCAGGGGATAAGTGTTTTTTGTTGGTCCGATCAAGTTGCACTTTTGGAGGGGGGAATTCTGCAGCATTAGAATCAATATGTAAAATATGTTGGTCTGTAAATGTAAATGTGGATGAAATGAGGTTAAAGTATGAACAGAGCAACACCCGGTTGAAGGGTGGTCAGCACTTTGTGTATGTGTGAGTGTGTGCTGCTTTTAATTGAGGGAAAGGTCAGCCTCGCATCGATTTAATGCGAAACTGAAGCAAAGAGTAATAGAAATTAAGTAGAATTTACATGTTTTTAATCTTAAATTTGATAAGCATCTAAGGCTAAGGTTATCCTAAGCATTTAGTTCTCAAACTGAAAGCTTCGCTGTAAACGCCAGTTAAAACCCAATGGCAAATCAAGTAGAATCAATTTCAATAAGTATAATTAATTATGTTCCGCTTTATGTGCAATTTGGCCCACTGTACCCTTACTGCTATTTACGCAATGCGACGGATTAATCCGTAGGTGGTATAAATGCACTAGATTTCATACATGTCGCCTACGCATAGTTTGGCGCTGTCCATTCAATTTAGATTGCCACTTCATTCCCCCACGGGCTGGTCGGGGCCTGCCACCTTTTGACATCGCCCCATTCTCTGCGCTGACTGATAAATTGCCACTTGACTTTGCATATTTGCGCTGTCAACGGGTTGCCACATGGAACCCGCAGCCACTCCATCAGAGTATCACCTAAGTACTACAAAAACCGCAGTTTCGCTTTGAAAACCATTTCCTGAACTTTAACATGGACGAATATAGAATTTTTCACCTTGACATCTTTTAAGTTTTTTCGGTGTCAACAGGAAGGTAAAAATAAACCGCCAAACAGAGAAACTAGCCATTGTTCCGGTGTGTCTGTGTGTGTGTGTGTGACTTTCATCTAACTGACACATACAAAAGTGCTCTGTCATTCTACGTGAGCTTCTTCATATTTTTTCCTTTCATTTTGCATGCATGATGTTTGCTTTTTTGTCACTGTTTTTTCTACTTTTTAGTAAATCCGACAACCACTCGCCGTTGAGTGGCTGTCAGGTGTCAGGCCTTGCATTCGTGTGTGTATGTGTGAGTAAATGACACCACGTGGGGAAAAATTGTAGGGTTACTTTTATCTAACAACTATGACAAATTCAGACTTTTAGCAACGAGAGTAGTCATGTTTGGAATTCTGAAGAACTGTCCACACATCACAGTTTCATCACCTAGTCTTCCTTCTGGGTTTCTTTCTTTCTGTTCGCACTTTTTATTTATTATTTTAAAATTTTCTAAGACTCTTAGGGCCGATTTCACATCTCCTACATAGCATTATTTTCACATAAATAACTAAATTTAGAAATAATAGCTTTGGAAGTTAATTTAAATTTTTGTTTGTGAGGGTATGTATTTAAGCCACCTTTTGAACCGTTTCGACACTGGTTCTGAACTCTGAAGACCAAATTTCAAGTTTAAAGCTTAAATAACTTTTGAGAAATGACTTTGAATCACTTATGAAACGATTCAGCTAGCTGGTCCGGAACTGAGAAAATATCTGGTTTTATACACATCAAATTTACAGTTCATAGCTCGAATACTTTTGTAAAATATGTCTTAGAACTACTTTTAAACCGTTTCAAAACCGGTCATGAACCAGTTAAATATCTAACTACATATTACCAACCTATAGACCATATTTCAAGTTCATATCTTAAATAATGTTGTTATGGACCTGAAAAATTTTTAACCTCTATCCGGTTCACAGACTTTTTACATAACTTAATACTTTTTCCTGAACGACATAAATATACAGAGAAAATTTCGTGAAGATGTGCTCAGCGTAGAGCTGGCAAATAAATCGATTCTCGAATCGAAGTATCGATTTTTTTTCCTGCGTGAGAAACATTGATGTTATTTTTGGGAATAGATAAAAATCGAAAAAAGTTTCACCACTACTTGAAAAGTGACGCCGGTGAGGGAAAGAACAAAATTGTAAAAAGTAACAAAAATGTGTCAAAATTGATTACTACTCTTTTTTGGGATAACTAATATGGGTTAAGAAAATATGCTAAAAATTAATAGGAGCTGAGAAAATACAACATATTTACTGATTCATTTAAAAAGAGCAAAGTCCGATGATTAAAAATCAGTTTCCAAAGCAATTCTCACCACGAACTCTTCCTTGGGTTCTTGGTGTCATTTATAAAAGACAAGCTGACAAAACAAAAAAGTCATACTCCCAATGACGATGAAATTTTTTGAAAAGCCTCACGCTCCCAAGTCAGTTTGCCTGAGAATTGAAAAGTTTGTTTATATTTAATATTTAAGGTGAATAAAGTTGACGGAGAGATGAATTTGAGTAAGATTGGTACGAAAAAGCCGGTTTCAAATCGCAAAAACTTTTCCGAATACGAAAATGGGAGCAAGGCTGATATTCTTATTTCTTTAAAGGCCGATCTTTCATCTTGTATATAGCTCCTACTATTCTCGTTGTTCGTTTATGAGACAGGTAGTGCCAACTAAAAGATGAAAGGTATGCCCTACGCTACCGTTATTACAGACAAATATAAAAATCGATTTTAATCCATTTTAATCGATGTTTTCCTTAAAATGTTGGAAAAAAAATCATTGCCATGAAGATCTATTTGCCATTAACTTCGATTTTTTACCAGCTCTAGCTCAGTACAGCTGTCAAAAAAATTCGCCTGTAGAATCGGCTTTTTGAAAAACTTGATCGTTTGTTGACCTTTATACTGTTAACTTGCAGTTTTTACTGGCTCGAGGTCTTGTTATGCTATTGGCATACCTTTAAGCAGAGGTACAGAACATTACAAAGGAGGCTTCAGGTTGATCGGACGCGTTTCAGTACACAAAAAACTCATTGGCGGTCTTGAGCCTGAAATGTCTAATCCAAAAGCAGTCATAAAAGTATTAAACGACATGGTATTTGTGTTAAAAAATTCATTAACAACTTTTCAAGTAATTACAATAAATTGATATTACTTGTATAGGTTCTAAAAAATTAAAAACAGAGCGATGGTTTCCATCGGCCCTGAAGAATATAATATACCCACAGGACAAAATTTTTAACATCCTTTCCTTTTGTGTGTTTACCAGAGTATTAAAACTTAGTATTTGTATATTAACATGTTATAAGAAACTGAAAATGTGTTCTTTACCGAAATGACGAAAAGTATGCACAATTTTGCGAGCTCTGTACCAGTAAATAGTTCTGACTGGAGAAACGGGAACCAAAAATGTTGTAAGGGTTTTTCCAGCAAAAAGGTTTTAGTCGAAGTTTTTCTAAAATATTTTGAAAAAACAATGCCCTTAACTCGACTTTTTTGCCTCCACTAGCTCTGCAGTTTATTTATACTCCTGCACCCGAAAAAAAGCAGAACGGAGTACTAAGTACGGAAGCTGTCGAAAAAAATTTATTCGTTCTGAATCTTCAAGAATTTTGCTTCAGAAATCGAGCTAATTTAAGTTTAGTGTCTTTAGGCATGGGGAGTAGGTAAAGAAACTGAGAAAGTAGAGCACATTTGAGAGAAATGCGTTGAGTCCGCTCTTGGGAAATCGTATCGGGGAAATCGTCTTGGGGAAATCGTCTTCGAGTTTTGCACTCACATTGCTTTGGAATTCCCAAGCTGTTGTGGCATTGCTGGTATGAAGAGACGGATGTTGGGCTGACTGTTGATGGAGAGACGGCTGTTGGGCACATGCAAAGACTGCTGCCGCGTTGTGGTGTTGTGTTTCTCGAGACAGCCTTAGCTTGCTGTATAAGTAGTTTGACAATTAAATTTCAATGCAATTAATTACAACAAAAAGGAAAAAGCAACTGATTTTAAATTGTTGTTTGATTGCAATATGGGCGTCCTTACTTTTGAAACTGTGGAACTCTTGGTTTAAGAGTGTACGATATTACTCCTGAACCTGATGAGTTCTTGTTACAAGTACGATCATTCTTGGTAATATACAATGTAAAAGGTTTGA
>JAEIFV010001838.1:0-15552 GCA_018904265.1 Lordiphosa collinella | reverse complement strand
TAAACAATTATTGCAGTTCCACACAGACAAAACGAAAATTCGCCTCCCTTGCCACTTACCCCGCTAAAGCCTCATGGATCAAATGGGGCCTAGGACATCAGCCCATTAGCCACAGGCGGCAGAGCCAAACACACACACTCGCACTTGCACACACACACACACACAAGCCAAAAGGACAGACCCAGACACAATGTTGAATGCCGAATCACTGAGCTTTTTATCTTCATAAAAACGCCGCCAGACAAAATAGAGACAGACCGAAAACGAAATTCATTGCCCGAAATGTACCCAAAAAAATTGGTGAGCGCCAAAACAACCAGCAACCAAATAAAGTTTACTTCAAAAAGGAAGAAAAAATTCACTTAGTTTGTCACAGACACAAAACAAAGATGCAAACATTTGCAATTTTGGAAAAAACAGCAAAAAGCCGAAAAATTCAAACCGAATTTTGCATCTTTTTCAGAAAAGTGTTTAATTTGATATGGCCCTAGGGAATTTGCCACACCCCCACTACTCCCCTCTACCTTCTTCAGAAGAGGGAATGGGCAGTCAAAAAGTTTGCACCGTTACCTTGACTCAAGAATTTATGTGCAAAGTTTTTGTCCATGGGTGTGTGTGTGTTTGTGTGTGTGGGAAATTATGCAATTTGAACGCATAAATTTCACGACTTGCCACGAACTTCCCCAAAACTGCGACTGTCTAATTAAAGCGTCCAGCTGCCGGGACCACCTCTAGCTCTCACTCTCTGCTCCTGACTGCAATTTAAATGCAGCAAACGCACAAATAAACTTTTTTATGACCTTGCTTGGGGTATATGAGCTTGATGCTGAAGTTTGAAGAATTTCGAAATAAATTATGAGCGAAAGGTAGCGGATTTCCTGATACATACATTTGAGACAGCCCAGTAGTTTCTTCTGTGCAAGGTGCTGCAGAAAGCAAGCCGCTTTTAGGTGACCGGTTCGGCAATGTACTCCCTGATGCTCCAACAACTATAGTTAACCACCTGACAGTCAGTTAAGGGTAACTATTGGACCGGCAGATCGGTTCCGCATTACCAGAGACTATCTGGTTAGTAGGGTTGTCGATATTTCTCAAAATATTCAATGGGGGATTCCTGCAAGTGATTTTGATTCAGATTCTGATTTTAATTTCGGTGTGACCAGATAAAAGAAAAAACGAAAAAACTCAAACAAAATCAAAATCGAAATCAAAAATCAACCTCTATTTATTTTATTGTCTGACTGTTTATGAAAAAACTATTCGAATTTTACATTTTTGATTTCAATATGCGAGACCAGGTTGCGTTTTGGATGTGTTTCGGAATCGGTATGTTTGTCTGGACGGGGATTTCCGTTGAACTGCGTTGCCCAATTCCCGACTTCCACTGTGCGGTTCGAATCGGCAGTGGACGAGCCCCCAGGTTGTGCGGGTTACGAATCGGCTCCCTGGCCTGGTGGAATGAGATTGGCGCACTCCCGGGGAAAAAAAAAACACGCGGGTACGCGAGTAAGCGGGCTACGCTCTGCACGATTCGTCCACCGTATATAGCTACCAGCAAGCTTCAAAATAGCTTTAAATACCCTTTTTTGTTTCTCTTTAAATGGTTCCACCATCACCAATATTAAACAATGCTGCAGCTTTAATAATGGTGGATCCTTCTCCGTCGGTTCCAAGACGATACAGCACAATCATGGGTTGCACTTTAACAGGGAACTGGCATCTATAATTAACTGGAGTTTTAGGTCGTTCCCGCAAAGTGATTTGATTTTGTATTTGTGTGACAGCTTTTTCGTTATTTTCTCCACTTACGATTTTCGCAAAAACATCGATATATATCTAAAATCGTAAATTTTCTGTCGGATCGTTTTTTGATATATCGAGGAGTGAAAGTCGTTAACAATATCGCATCAAAACTGTTTGATTTCTAATATGTTGTTCATTTGAACAACGCTAATTTTCTGCTTCGTCTTCGGAATGAAATGGACTTCTTGAAAAATTCGATCTTGGACAAGGTCTTTTAATTTTTATCGAGTAATTCTAAGTACCCTTAATTTTACGATTCTTCTTTGACAAAATTGCGCGGTAAAAATTGATTTTGGCGGGCGCAACTTGCCGAGGCCCAAAAGATTTCACCTTTTGCCGTTCCGTAGGCGGGCCAATTACGAATCAACATTTACGACAAAGCCCCATTACGATGCGAGTTTACACCCAACTTACAATATCAGTAAAACGTTCGTAAAAGACTAAAAACTCATCTGATGAAATAGCCGTCAAGTGTTGGAGTGGATGCTTTCAATGGTTCTCCAGAGCGAGTTTTACGCAGACGTATCTGCGACTTCTACGTATAATCTGATTTGAAATTGCAATACTTGCAACAGAAGTAGTTGATTTTTTAAAGGTTACCAATTTTCAATTTGAATTGTAAAAGAATGAGCATAAGAGAGAATCTTATTTATATTTATCCATAGAGAAACAAGCAGTAGTGTTAGCAATAGAAGGTACCATCGAAAGCTTTGAAAATCGATAGTAGTCAACATCGATAGTGCTGAATATTTTTGGATATTTTCCATTTTAACCAAAGAAATTATTGCTGAAATTCCCGTTTTGACCATTTATTGTCAATTTCTGTAGACATTTAACATTGATTTCATTGTGCTCTGCCCGATACTATTTGACCGGAATTCGTCCCTTCTAAAACTTGGGCACAATATAGTCGCTGTTTTGAACACGGTCTGTTCACTGGTTGGGCTTTGTTTTGTTTACTGTTTTAGTCACAGTTTGGTCACTGTTTTGGTCACTGTTTGGTCACTGTTTGGTCTCTGTTTTGGTCACTGTTATGGTCACCGTTTGGTCACTGTTTGTGTCTCTGTTTTGATCACTGTTTTGTTCACTGTGCTGGACACTGTTTGGTCACTGGTCATGCATGGTAATACGAGGTGTGTTCAAAGGAAAAGGTGAATTTTGAATTTTCGCGGGCTGTGTAAATTCGATTATCGATATTTTGTTTTTGTTATATTCGGACACATATGTTTGCATTAGCAGCCAATTTCGATTAGTAGTTTGTTTTTGGCAACTGAAGAAGTTAGTCACGTTTTCGTGTGCTTTTCGAATTTTTGACTAAATTTTTAGCAAAAGCGACGTCGCATTAGTAACAGTAGGTGTTGAATGCGGTCAACGACGATGCGGGTTTTTCTCAAACGGCTCATAACTGGTGACGAAACGTGGGGATATGGCTATGACATCGAAACCAAGGCCTAATCATCCCAATGGAAGCGGCCAGATGAGCCAAGACCCGAAAAAGCACGACAAGTTCAATCAAATGTGAAGGTTTTGCTCACTGTTTTCTGATTACAATGTGGCTCAATGATCGGGATTGTGGAAATCGTGATTCTGCATCACGATAATGTACCAGCTTACACATCAATGCTTGTCTTGATCCAAAAACAAGACCGTAATCATGCCTGACCACCGTATTCACCAGATTTGGCTCCCTGCGTTTTTTCTGTTCCCAAAACTATACGCCAATGAAAGGAACGCGTTTTGCACAATTGATGAGATCAAGTCAGAATCGAAGAACGAGCTGATGGCCATACCGAAAAACGCATTTCAGAAGTGCTTCGGGTATTGGAAAATGCGTTGGCACAAGTATATTATATCCGAGGGCGATTACTTTGAAGGGGACAAAATGGATATTGATGAACAAATAAGTACTATTCAAAAAAATTCAAAGTTCACATTTTCCATTGAACACTCCTCGTATATCTTATTTAAAAAATAGCAAAATTGTTTGGTTTAATTTATTACAAAGCTAAAGAGTGGTACTTTCGATAATTAAAGAGAGTCCTAGACGTGATGAAACATTTCTGAAAACGCAGACGTGCTTAGCACACTAAAATCATCTAAATCACTAGCAACCCTTCTGTAATGCGGGGCGGATACGAATACAACAAGTCAAGGACTCAAAGTCCAAAAACTCATTTCTGTTCTAGGATCTCCCGTAATAACACGCTTCCCGTTCCTGCATAAAAATGATTAATTTTCTAATGTCCCATCAATTTAGTTCAATGCTTTTCAAGCTTCAGCCTAAAAGTATGCTGCAAGAATCGAGCCCAAAGGAGTCAGTTACAAACAAACATACAGGTGAAACGAAACTTTCAACATTTTGTTTAACCATTTTTCAATTAGGTGCCATTTTCTTCAAATAGTTTCGAGTAAAACAAAACTTAATCAAATTTTTTAGATATGACTTATATCCTCACCACTCCAACTAACTCACTCAAAGTGTATTTGTTTGTCGTCCGGTTTTTATGATGTCCTCACTCATTTTTCTTATTTTCCCAAGGAGTTTTGTGCTTGGTAGGTGTTCCGCCTCGTAAATATAAAAGTTGGCATCACTCCCCGGAGACAAATCAGTTTGATTTTGATTGCAGCTTTTACGGCCTTTGGCACCTTATAACTCCGGTTCAGCGGCGCAGTTTTGCTCACCTTAAATAAAGTGGAAGCAGATGCTGAAGAAGAAAAAACAACAACACAGATTGGATATGAAGGCTGCCGCTTGTTTTAATCCCCCAAAACATAAAAGAAAAGGGGAAGATTTCTACCTCGGCTGCTGCAGTTTTGGGCAAAGTTTTCGTCATGTTTCGTTTTGGGTGTTGTTCTTGTTGCTTTTATGTATTTTCGGGGGATAAGCTCGTAAAACTTTTCTCAAGCCGCCGCCAGGCAAATGGGTTGACGGAAACTTGACACGCATAAAAGTGAGACGAAAGGTGGCAAAAAAAAAACAGAAAAGGTTCGTCAACAACTTAATGAGTAAACAGGCAAATGAATTCGTGTTCTTTACAATTGAAATGTCAATAATGTTTTATGACATTGCAGTGTAACGGGAGAGAGAAAAACCAAAATATTTTCATTTGCCTCTGACAAATCTGGACATGCAACGGCAATCAAAAGCGAGCGGCAGGACAAAACATTTTGTGGCCTGTCTTGCGGTGTTGGTCTGAAATTGGCCAAAAACAAAGCGCAGAGAGCAGGAGAAATCCAATTCAAAATGCCATCAGACATTCTAATTTCATTCATTTTTCAATACAATCAAGGTCCGAGAACTTCACTGGCACTCCTAGTTAGGGCCAGGGGCAGTGTTTCCCCCCACTTCTTTATGCCGCATAAATTGTGATGGTGATGCTGATTGTGATAAGGTGAAACAATCACAACAACAACAACAACAGCTGCAGCCACAATACTGTGACAGACAAACGTTTGGTTCACCATCTTTTGACCGAATTCAATTTGTGTTTTGTAGATTATTTTCTCTTTTTCTCTTTGTGGACTTAAGGGAAAATTTGTAAAAGTACTCAAATTTAATAACTTAAAGCCTGCCATACAACCGCTTCCTGCCCTGGACACCTGTCAGCTGGGAATTGTACTGGGCAGATAATTTTGTGAAATGTTTTTCCCAGTTGTGCATAAAAATCTGGAAAAAAATATGAAGTGCCCGGAACAATGTGAAGGTCAAGCTCAGCATCAAGTAAAAACCCTGGGGAAGCAGGCATATTTTGTTATTACTTGTGTGGAAATTGAATTGCGGCCACACAATGATAATTAGGTATCATAAAGCAACGGCAGCGCCCACCTTCGCTGCTGTAAACTAATTAAAGTTGCAACGCCCCAGCAACTACCATAACAATGCCCCAAATTGAGGCGTAAACGCGTCGTCCCCCGAATGCAATCACAAATTAATTGTGGCAATAATTGCTTTATAAATAACTGTAAACCTACAAATGTTTCACATTGAGCTTACAAAACGTGTGTGTTCGTCCACCGAACGAAGTTGTCGAAAATGTTTTGGCCAAGGAAATTTTCTTTGATATTGTAAGTAGTTGATAAAGAACATCTTTGTTGAGTTTTATTGAAATAGTTTGATTATTTGAAAACTGAGAATAAGTGAGGGTAATAAATACAAATTACCATTCTCTGTGCCTTCTAGTCGAGCATAGAACATGCTGTGGCCACCAACTGTAAAAGTATAAATTGCTGCAAATCTAGTTAATTAATGCTGTGGTTTTCCATATCAGACTTTTTCCCCTTTTGGGAATAGAAATCGTTCTATTACTTTGGGAAATCGCCCAGCTTAAAGAATATAAAATAATTATAATAAGAGGCAGACAAAAAGGAGTATCACAATATTTCACACAGAAATTAATAAGAAGTGTTGATTCAGAATCTGAGCTATCCATATTTGATAAATCTCCATCCAAGGTGGAAGTCTTTGAGTAAATCTTATTACCTGTTTATCTAATTCAATATGATTTTTGGATAAGGCTGATGAGGTTTTCGAAAGAAAACTTATAAAAAGATCAGATAAAAAGAGTAGGACTTTCATTAAGTCTTCCATTGTATTTTTTCATAAAGTCTTAAGAGATTCACAGAGTTTATTAAGTTTGTCCCTCATCGAGCAACGCGCAACGAGCCACACCTACTTGCGCAGCTTGACAACTGCCTTCTTCGCTAGCACACCCGAACCGCAGGACCCCGAACCGACCACTCGATCGAATACCAACGGCCACAAACGACCAGCTTATCCTCTGGACGCTCTTTGTTTGGCATTTACTGCCAGCCTGAGCCATCTACAAGTTCTCGAACAAACGTGCCTGCGCCCACAGTAGTGTAACTAACACGGCTGTCGCCAACATGCGCCGTCTAGCTACAGACTCTCGCATCCGCACATCAACCGAAACACATTCGATTTTGGTTCAGTCGTGTCTTTTACGCGCACGTCTGTGACCCTGATCGCCATAATCCTCGTCTGAGGCAGCGACAAAGTCCTCGCCCGAGGCATCGACGAATTCCTCATCCGAGGCAGCGACAAAGTCCTCATCCGAGGCACATCGATTCTGGCACTCAACGCGAGGCAGAAAAGCACTCAACGCGAGGCAACGAAGACCTCAACCGAGGCAACACGAAGTCCTCGACCAGAGGCGACTTCAACCTCGACAAGGGACAACATCATTCCGGCTCAAACAATCTTGCTCAAAGAAGCCCACTCGAAGCAAGCACCACCAGAGGCGCCACCACCAGAGCCCACTCGAAGCAACCACCGGCCATCAACACAACTACACAAATCTGCCCATCTTATCCATTCGCTCCCACACGGTCACTGGAGGGGGCGTACTGTGGCAACTCGGCCGTCACTAGACACGAACGTCTATCGATTACTCTGACGGCAATGGTCACACAATCATAAAGCTTATTCATCTCTCTTCTCCAAGAGATTCATTCGAGTCATGTGTGTGTCGAACTTCGCGCTGGCTGCCTCGGGCCAGCTCGCAACCAACAATTTGTATTAAACTAGGTAAGGAAATAATTAATAGTGCACTAGTTTTAACTGTTCATAACAAGCTTATTTATGTTTAGTTTTTTCGAAAGCTCGAAGAGATACAGTTTTCTCGTGTTACCTGGTCAAAAAAACTGCTCAGCTGTGCAACGTAAGGGCAGCATTTAAACATGTCGGGAAACATAGTATGACTCATAGCTATCAACCATTTCGACTTAGTGAGAAAGGCCGTCCGTCAATGAGTAGCTTAAGTTGTCAGGTCTTCTCATTCAAAACTCGTTTTTTGGACCCTTTTTAAAAAAATTCTTAATTTGAAAACGCAAAGGATAATTGAAAACATTTTTTTTATATTTTTGTATTACAAAAGGTTCAAAGTAAATAAAATATGTTTTTGCCTCGATACGAGGGCTGTTCAAAAAGTGAATTAGACTTCAAAGTTTGTGGTGAAAAATAGGTGTCGTCACGGCGGCCATGATTTCCGGGTCTGCGGAGCGTCCGAAATAAAGAAAAAAACAGGGTTATAATCAGTATAGATGTAATTCTCGGCTGAACCTCAAACTTAATTTTTTTGATTTTTTGACAAAATGGCGGCCATTCAAAAAAAAAAAATTTCAATTTTAGGCTTTTTTTTGTAAAGTTTAGTGTTAAAAAAAATAGTAAAAAATTTTTTAAAATTATGGTCGAGTTCAGCCGAGAATGTTGACAATTCTGCGTCGATTCCACTTTGTTTCAGAAAATCAGTTCAGTTGTTAACTGGAGATATCATGGCCGCCAGATTCAGAAAAACGTTCTTAGAAGTATGAAAGCTTTAACTGTCGAAAATAAGTTGGGCTCAATGAGTCAAGACCCCTTTAAAGTGTTCTTAGAAGTATGCTTTTCAACTTGTTATTAACATTTTTGCCCGATTTTGCACGTTCTCCGACTCTTAGGAAAGATAAGGCTCAGCTTAAAAGCTTATGGGATTAAAGGATTTTCCAATAAATTTACATGCAAATCGTTATCTGCCTGCAAGTATAAGAACATATGTCCCATACATGTCAAACCTCTATCACTTACCATCTCTGAGATCTGTTTTTTCAAACGGACAGACGGATAGACGGACATGGCAAGATTGACTTTATGGGGTCGGAGATGCTTCCTTCTGGCACAGAGTATAATAATTTCATTTACGCTTTGAACAATGCTAGCTGAGAGACCAGTTTATTAAATGTCAACTATTTGATATAATCATCCGATTTTCAGACAGACTTACATTGGCCGAGCATGTCTAAGTCTTTTTGGTCCGCGTTTTGTCAATTTTGATATTTGCTAATCGGTTCTACGTTTCCACTTCTTTGACTATCGTTTATTAGTATTTGTAGAGCGAGAGTGAGCACAAGCATTTTTATTATTATATATTTTTATAATTCTGTAATTAAACAAAACGCAACGACAATCGACGCCGCCATCGCGGTGATTTCAGCGAGGAGCAAAAGGATTCGATGGAGGAAATCGTGAGCCAAAATAAACTTGCACTTCTTATGATGGAACATAATTTAATGAACATAAGACGATCGGTGGCGTTGACTCGGGAAAACTTGGTTTACTTCTTAAGCAATTTGAGCCCCTTCAAGAAAGTTGTCTTGCGCCTTCTGGTAGAGTGCCTCACTAAGCGCCTATGTCACATTTGTGATCAGTTCTGATAAATGTAAGTCATTTTGAGTTCAGCAACTGGTGTCTGCAGTCCGCCATGTGACATCTGAAAGAATCCCTGCAGCTGGGTAAGCGGGATAAGGCGCGAAATTCGCTCATTTTTCTGGCCCTGCTGGTGAACATCAATGTGGTGACTGCCGCATCCATGCTGCATTTGCTTGAAATTTTTGTCCAATGTGTGGGGAAGAGAAACTAGAGCACGATCAGAATGAGCCGGCGTCAGGATTGTATTGCGCTGAGGGCCCTACCCCTGGGTGGGTGGGGAGCTCTACGCGGAAAAGGAATCCGGCCTCCAGACCCTGCGCTTGGTTTTGGAAGTTAATTAAGGAAGCGTAGTCTCGTTTATGGCAAGCTGTATGTTGTCTGGTCTGCAGGCGATGCTGCCCAATTGAGTATTTTGACTTGTTGTGGCAATCGAGAAGCTGCAGAGGGACAACACGTCCACCGGGAAGAATCTGCAGCTGCCACGGCCCTATTAGGCCTTTGATGAGCTTCTCAGATCGAAACAGGCGCCCTTTCAGGTGCCACCGTATGACCCTCTGGCCAAATATGTCTACCCCTCACACCCTGGGTGGTCTTTCGCCTCTTCGACTTCGACCCGGGCTCCGAAGACGGGCATCCGCTGGATATCATGAGCATTGAGCGCAATTAGCTGGACATGCATTTGCTCGAACTGATCCGTCTACTGCGCCGATGAACTGTTGACCTTTGCCGCCTCCAAGCGCAATCTGGCGGTGGACCTTAGCATTGTGGAGGTAATGATTCGCGAAATGCTTCGCCTTCCGAAATCCAAACTGTCGAATATCAATTAGGCTTCGCCAGCGCCAGCCCAACAAAATGAATCCTACGGTTGCCCAGGCGGAGGCTGCGCTTTACAATCAGCAATTGAAGGCACGATGAGTGTGGCCTGTTTCGATCGGTTTGTGAATTGGCTGTCGAATCACATAAGCAACATTCGCCACGAATGGAATTGAAAGCAATCGGAGACGAACGCCATTGCAGGAACTGCAACCCATTGTGGAGTTCCTCAAGGAACTTATCAAGAAGCTAGCACATTGCTTAACTGTGGCCCTGATCCTTTAGCGATTACTACCTCCAGCTATAAAACACCATTTCAAATATATTGACGAACTGATACCAGAAACCCCATTGGCCCAATTGGGCTCCTGGTATCAGTTCGTCAATATACTTATTTGAAATGTTCTGGAGTTGGCGGTAGTAATAGGCCGAATAATTAGGGCCACAGCTGACCAATGAGCTAGCTTCTTGATTAACTCCTTGAGAAACACCCCAATGGGTTGCAGTTCCTGCAATGGCGTTAGTCTCCGATTGCTTTCAATTCCATTCGTGGCGAATGTTGCTTATGTGATTCGACAGCCAATTAACAAACCGATCGAAACAGGCCACACTCATCGTGCCTTCAATTGCTGATTGTAAAGCGCAGCCTCCGCCTGGGCAACCGTAGGATTCATTTTGTTGGGCTGGCGCTGGCGAAGCCTAATTGATATTCGGCAGTTTGGATTTCGGAAGGCGAAGCATTTCGCGAATCATTACCTCCACAATGCTAAGGTCCACCGCCAGATTGCGCTTGGAGGCGGCAAAGGTCAACAGTTCATCGGCGCAGTAGACGGATCAGTTCGAGCAAATGCATGTCCAGCTAATTTCGCTCAATGCTCATGATATCCAGCGGATGCCCGTCTTCGGAGCCCGGGTCGAAGTCGAAGAGGCGAAAGACCACCCAGGGTGTGAGGGGTAGACATATTTGGCCAGAGGGTCATACGGTGGCACCTGGAAGGGCGCCTGTTTCGATGCTGCTGGGCGCCACTGAGAAGCTCATCAAAGGCCTAATAGGGCCGTGGCAGCTGCAGATTCTTCCCGGTGGACGAGTTGTCCCTCTGCAGCTTCTCGATTGCCACAACAAGTCAAAATACTCAATTGGGCAGCATCGCCTGCAGACCAGACAACATACAGCTTGCCATAGACGAGACTACGCTTCCTTAATTAACTTCCAAAACCAAGCGCAGGGTCTGGAGGCCGGATTCCTTTTCCGCGAAGAGCTCCCCACCCACCCAGGGGTAGGGCCCTCAGCGCAATACAATCCTGACGCCGGCTCATTCTGATCGTGCTCTAGTTTCTCTTCCCCACACACTTGGACAAAAATTTCAAGCAATTGCAGCATGGATGCGGCAGTCACCACATTGACGGTCATACGGGGGCACCTGGAAGGGCGCCACAACAGGTTGCAGTTCCTGTACTGGCGTTTAGTCTCCCTTTGCTTTCAATTGCATTCGAAGCGAAAGTTGCTCATGTGATGTGCAGCCCCGAGAAGATTGCTGAAGTTCTTGAAGCTAGCCAAAAATGGTATATGCCACTCCAGATAGATGTTCTCATGCTGACATTTCTGCACCTGGGAACCAAGTCGGTTACCCATGATTTTGGTATTTTGGTCAAGTTTCAGTGGCCAGTGTTGATAATACTGCCGACGTGTTCGAGCTATGACGGCAAATTAATCATATCCGATTTGTGCTGTTCGACCATGAGGTATCTTGGTGGTTTGACCCGCAGCTAATGCTGGAATTGCAGAAAATTTAGTTGTGAGAGCTGATTCATAGCTTGGTGCGACTTACCAAGCATCCACAACGTTTGCGTGCCTTATCAAAGGAGAGTCTGAATCCCGAAGATGTGGATGTGATGCAACATTTGGTTATGGCCTTGATTCTACATCAGCAACAGGTACAGCAACTACAGGAACTGCAGACGGTCTACTGCTTTCAATCAATACTTGGGAGTTGGCAGGAGTTTCGTTTCATCTTTCATCCGCGACGCCCAAATTTGGTCCAATTTAGTTGTTAAATTATTTAATTTTGATGTGAACATGTTCACTGAGCTCGAGTGAATGAATTTCTATATATGCTTGCAGGGTACATTTGAATATTTTCTGAGACAATAGAATTCTTGGTTGCCAGATGTATAATTATTCATAAAAACTTTCGAATAGCTCATGAGCGTCAAATCAAAGCCATCTGTTTCTATTTATGTAAAGCAGCGATGGGCAAGCCCTTGCTCCCACTGCGCACGAGAGTTATCTTACGGTAACTGGCCACTTCAGATAGATGTTCACATGCAGACATTCCTGCACCTGGTATCCAAGTCGTTTACCCAGTACTTCGCTATTTTGGTCAAGTTTCAGTGGCCAGTGGTGATAATACTGCCGACGTGTTCGACATTGAGGTATCTTGGTGGTTTGACCCGCAGCTAATGCTGGAATTGCACAAAATTTAGGTGTGAGAGCTGATTCATAGCTTGGTGCGACTTACCAAGCATCCACAACGTTTGCGTGCCTTATCAAAGGAGAGTCTGAATCTTGAAGATGAGGAAGTGATGAAACATTTGGTTATGGCCTTGATTCTACAACAGCAACAGGTACAGCAACTACAGGAACTGCAGACGGGCTTCTGGTTTCAATCAATACTTGGGAGTTGGCAGGAGTTTCGTTTCATCTATCATCCGCGACGCCCAAATTTGGTCCAATTTAGTTGTTAAATTATTTAATTTTGATGTGAACATGTTCACTGAGCTCGAGTGAATGAATTACTATATATGTTTACAGGGTACATTTGAATATTTTCTTTGACAATAGTATTCTTGGTTGCCAGATGTATAATTATTCACAAAACGGGGTTTTTTTTTTAATTTGATGTGAACATGTCACTGGCTCGGGTGTTCTATATAGTTTACGGGTACATTTGAATATTTTCTTTGACAATAGTATTCTTGGTGCCAGATGTATAATATCACAAAAAACTTTCGAATTGCTCATGAGCATCAAATCAAAGCAAAGTGTTTCTATTTATGTAAAGCGGCGATGGGCAAGCCCTTGCTCCCAATGCTCCCGAGAGTTATTTTACGGTAACTGACGCCACGCAGTCGTATTATAAATTGCTTTGCTTTTTGGCGCTGCCTTTCGCAACGAGACTGATCGTTGCCCCACTTCGAAGCGAAAAAAACAACTAATCTATTGCGTATCGGGGCATGGTCGTGTGACAGTCGTGTGCGCGGCAGAGACGACTGCAAAAACAAATACTTGCAGTGTGTGTCTGGCTTGTGGACTCGAGCATTGGTTGTTGTTGTTGTAACGGCTGTGGACGAGACTAATGTACGCATTTTTGTGGGGGTTATAGGAAGAGTTTAGAGAGAAGAGTTAAGAAAATGAAATGGGGGTGATGAGAAGGTGGGTTAAGAGTGAGAGTTCGAGTCTCCCAGGTCTAGTCCGGAGAATGCTGCGACATGAGAGGGTTGAGTCCAGGGGTGGTGTGGTGTGAGATTGGTAGGATCAGCTGGGCAGTTGAAAAGATGATTTTTGTCATGCGGAGTTTGCCCGCACTTGGGACACTCGTCTGCTACTGCCGGGTTAATCCTAGTTAGGTAGCTATTTAGCGAGGCAGAGAAACCAGATCGAAGTTGTGCCAGGGTCGTCCAGGTGCTTCTGGGCAGGGTTTTTTCGGCGTCGCTCAAGGGCGGAGGCCTACCTCCCAGGTCAACGTTTGGCGTGAGGTGGTGAATGGCTTCGGTGAGTGCCCTCTGGTGTATGGCGTCTCTCGCTAAATTAGCTTCGGTGGTGGTGATGGTGGTGGCGTTTCCCGTTTGCTGGTTCTTGGGGCAGCGGGACTTGGAGTGCCTGGTAGTTTGGCTCGAGCATTGGTAATTGGGGTTGCTTTTGATATTGCACAGCTCCCAAAATCACATTTCGTGCCCATTAGGGATTTAATGGGATTGTAACGAAACAAAAATTCCGGAGTGCTGGATACACTCAGGCGTTCTAAGCAAAACGGTATTGAATGTATCCCGTTTTTTTTCGAAATTTGAGTAAAAAACATTAAAGTACCGAAAAACGAGTGTCTGCATTATTTAAATGAGAGCAAACGTTCTTGAATCAAGAACATTTTGTGCTTACAATAAGATGAAAAATTCAAGAACACCTCGTTCTTAGTTCAGGTACAAAATAATAGCTCCGAAAAAAAAAAAAAAAAAAAAAAAAAAAAAAAATAAAAATTGGCAGGATAAACCTTTATTTTTAATTTTTAATTATAAAAATTAAATTTTAAACTCTTATTTTGATTTAAAAAAAAAAATTACAATATAGCATTAAATTTCAATTTTATTTAAAAATCATAACGTAACATATTTTCAATTTTTATAATAAAAATTAAAAATAAAAATTGTTTAATCAATTTTTAAAAATAAATCGAAAAATAAAGATTATTTTTCAATTTTATTATAAAAATTGAAAATAAAAATTGAATAAATATCTTTAGAACCGGGTGGAGTATTACCAAATTGAAAATAATTCATGATGTGTGGATCAATACCTTTCATATGACCACATCGCATGTCCTGAAAAAGGACCAACATTAAGGATCCTCAAGGTATAACTTCATGTGAGCAAAAAATTAACAAATCAGGTGGCAAGCAAAAGTGACTTATATCCAAAGACTTATAGATATTACAGATGACGCATGTGAAAAAAGCAAATGTTCAAGATTGCAGACATTGGATTCCAATTTTCGCTTTTGCCAGCCTTTACAAAGAATACATATATTAAAGTTTAACTGCTTTCCGGGTATTAAATATAAGATGGGTGAGAGGTTAGGTATGCCGCCTTACATTCTTGGGTTTATTGGTTCGAATCCAGTTAAATTTTTTGTATTTCTTTTTTTCGGCTCAGCGGAAACGGAAAATGTACATAGACGGGCGGAAGGTTTCTCACTGCACAACGACTGGAGCAATTGGCGAATGTGATCGTTCTGTAGCTTAGGCCCGTCCGCACTGGGTACGTGTCGTCATCGTAGCGTCCTTGTAACATCAAAGCGCCAAAGCCAATTGATCTTCAGGAGAACTTAATAAGCAACTTCCAGAAAATTCGGCATTTCTGGAGGGTGGCAGTACGTTTAGAGGTTTGGTTAATCGTCTAGCATTAGCTGACGAATATTATGAAGATTAAATTTTAGCTTCATGAACAGAGAGGGATGGGGGAGGGGGTGGTGTATCCACGAGTCCTTTATATATATGTCGCACCCGAAGCATACCCCGGTTGCTTTTGCCACCGATTTGTTAATTTTTTGCTCATGAAGTTAAACCATAAGGATCCTTAATGCTGGTCCTTTCAGGACATGCGATGTAATCATACGAAGGTGATCCACACATCATGAATGTTTTTAAATTTTTGTTAATACTCCACCCGGTTCTAAAGATATATACATTCAATTTTTGTTTTCAATTTTATAATAAAAAATTGAAAAATATCTTTATTTTTAGATTTTACAAAATTAGAAAATAATTTTATTTTTAATTTTTATTATAAGCCAAAATTTAATTATTATATTGTAATTTTTAAAATCAAAAATAAGAAGTTAATTTTTCAATTTATTTATAAAAATCAAAATAATGGTTATTCTACAATTTTTATTTTAAAAATTATAACCGTTACAGTCCCTGGAAAATGTGAATTATTTTTAAGCGAGTCAGTTCTT